>JAOUZG010031626.1:371505-394147 GCA_026289955.1 Argiope argentata | reverse complement strand
GAGAGAGAGAGAGAGAGAGAGAGAGAGAGAGAGAAATATAGATATATATATAGATAGATAGAGATAGAGGGAGAATTTGGACTTAGTATTGAGTTCGTATTTTTATTTTATATTAAGTAAATAAAATAATTTTCTCTCTTCTATTTTTAACAAAATTCAAAATCCGAAAATGTTTTTTAAAATATTTAATTTAAACAATAAACCTTCCAAAATCATTATGCGTGGAAAGGCAGATTATTAACTAGAATTAAAACAATTTTTTTGCATTATCAGCAACATCTTACTGAAAACCTCTGAAGCTAGTCAGCTCGCCACGTTGTAGAGCATCCTGGGTTATTGAATGGTAAATTGGAATAGCTCGGAGCAAAAAACTTCATTTGCTTTCTAAGGAGCCATCGCAGAATTTTATACTAAGCATTTCTGATATCACTGAAATTGCAGAAGCAATTTACTTTGGGACTCATTGTGTTTTATTTATTTGTATCATATATACAGGGTGTCCCAAAAGATCTTTTACAAACTTATTATGCTGGTCTGTCATATCATGTTGAACAAGATTTACATAGGAACGTGTGTCCGAAAATTCAAAATGCGACCGCTAGAGGGCGATAAGTGCAGGTTTGGATGAGGAGAAAAAATGATATCGACAGCGGTGTTAATATGATTTTTATTACAAAACATCATTACATCACAGCAAATGTTCAAATATTCTTCCATTCGCCACAATGCACGTTTCACAACGTCGGCGCATGAATTCACGCACTCGTTCAAATTGGCCAGGGGGTCAAGGACACGTGTTGCCGCTTCCGCGATCCTGGAGATAAAATCCATATCCGTTGTTACGGGTGTTTCGTACACCATGGACTTCATGTGTCCCCACAGGTAGAAATCCAGGGGAGAAAGGACGGGGGATAGCCGGCGGCCATTGTTCTGGTTCACCTTTACAGATCCAGCGATTAGTATAAGTGCTTTCGAGGTATTCTCGAACAGCGTAGCTAAAGTGGGCAGGCGCTCCATCATGCTAAAACCAGGTGTTTTGGAGTTTTGCTGAACGTCACCCATCAGATCCGGCAAAACCCATTCTAAAATAAATGCTATAGGTTCTCCGTCGAGGCATTCAGGTAAAAGGTACGGGCCAATCAACATGTCACCGGTAATACCAGCCCAAACGATAGTCGCCCGATATGATTGTTTTCCCCACTTTCCCGTTTTCGTGCAATTATCGCTCTCTAGCGGTCGCAGTTTGCATTTTCGGTCACAAGTTCCTGTGTAAATCTTATTTCTCATGATATGACAGACCAGCATGTTAAGTTTGTAAACGACCTTTTGGGACACCCTATGTATGTGATTCTAAAACAAAATTAATTCTTCTAATTCACTCAGGTAAAAAATCGGAAAGAAAACCCATATTTAGCATGTCAAAGGAATTCCAAGATATTGCATAGCTAAATTTAAACCTAATTAAAATTTAACTTTTTGTACTAAGTAGTTTTAAATTTTTAATTTTTAATCTCTACTTTATAGAATTTTGAAAACATTTGTTATAGAAATCCTCCACTACACTACATTTCATGCATGGATTCCAAATTTAATTATCTTACAATATCAATCGATAATTCTGGATATTTTAAAAATACGAATTATTGTTGAAAATGCATAATTGGTCTAAATATTTGCGCATTAACACATTATTACATAAATGAAGATTCAAGTTTAAAATTCTGAAGAATTCTAAAATTCAATTACTAATTTTAAACATATGAAGCTGAACAAAAATATTTCAAGAATTAAAATTGCTTTCTTCTCTTTATAAATATAGAAATTTTAGATTCAGAAACAAATTAATACAAAATCTTTAATAATTTTATTTGATTGTTTGTAATGAACAATATTTGTTGAACAAGATATCAACTATATAATAAAGTATATACGATAAAGACAAGGCGCTATTTTATAAGATATAATGTTTCCACACATTGAAATAATTCTAAATAACAAGTTAAACGTGGAAAGTTTAATCAATTTTTAAAATCCAAAAGGTATTATTAGGTGAATATTATTGTTAATTATTTGTCACCTATAGGAGTTTATTAAAATTACCTGAACAAAAGATGTTACATATGATTCTAGCTGAACATAAACAACATAATGTGATTTAAATTAATTTTACTTACTTAATAAAATGCAAAACTAGATAAACAACTGTATTTTACATTACAATGAACGCATTCATTTTTTATCACGAATGGTGTCACTTTTAACGTACATCTGTATAATATGAATTCAGAAAAATAGCTGGAATTTAAAATAAAACGCAAATACAAAATGTTTGTATTACTTGACCACATTCTTATGTTGAAATTCTGAATTTAACATATATACGTTAAAACAACCACATTCTAGTAAACTGGCAATAGAATCACCTTAACGTACATTTGTAAAGGTGATTCTAATGTCAAAACCATATGCTGAAATTCTGAATTTCAAATATAATAGAAAGTTAAAAATGTTTTAGGTATAAACACATTTTAAAGCACTCTCTTCTACAATACATTTTTATCTAGAATTTCTTTAAGAAATTTCTTGAATAGAAAGCTTAAAAGTTCACATTTATTTTGAGAAAATATTTCTTCCCAAAAAAGCAGAATATGAAGTCAAAAAAGAAAATAAAAGACTCCGGGTGAATTTTTTCTTTCGAAAGGTTATTAAGTTATTTTCCAGAGCAGAACCCTTTTGCGAATAACCTGAAATAATATACGGAGTATGCATTTTTAACTGCTCAGAAACAAATATGAATATAAAGTTAGGCTTATTAATAGCTTTCTCTTAAAACTTTATTTTCAAAACTGCTCAGTTAACATGTCTCTGAAGTAATTAGACACATATGTTACAAAAAAGACAAGAAAAACAGTCTTATAATGCAATATTGAAAGCATTCATATTTGAAAAATCACATTAATATCAAATAGTAGTTTATCAAATGAAAGTGAACGAATAGTGTTTCCTCTTTTCATATAGCTCAGTTAGAAAACTTAATTTTTTTTAAATCGAACTATAAAAGGATTTATTTTTCTTTAAAATATTTACAAGTAATTAAAGTCTTTTAGATCTGATTCTGGTATGAACTTGTAGTTAATGTGTAATACATAATCTTTTAATGAATCAAAATGTTTAAAATTGGCATTTTGTTCATTTTCCTCTGAAACTTTGTCAAAATAACATTGAACAGCTGTTGTTAAAACACCATCTCGCAGTAAAATAACGCTGTCTTGAAAAATCGGCTTAATTGTAGCAATTAAGATGAAAAAAGTTTTGTTTATATGAAATTTGTATTTTTGTTCTGAAAAATTTGATTGTCAACCAATGTATTAAAACCTTGGAAAACTTATATTATATATCATAAAAAATGAGATTAACAAGATTATGATATTACTTTTACCTGAAATTTCATCATCCTTTTCAAAATCATCATTTTTTAGAACATTTAAAAAATTCAAAAAAGAAACCAGAAAATTCAATGGCTTTTGGTCAAGTTTTCAACTTCCTATTTCAAGAATCTAAATTCCATCAAACTAATTGGCAAAGTATAGGGCTTCCAAAATCTGACCATGTAACCCACATAAACTACTCCACCTGACAAAATTGATATTATAGAATTAAATCTTATAGATTTGATAGTCAAGATAGCAAGCAGGAACTATGATTAAATCCTAAAGACTATCACCGGCCACGGTACTACCATTTCTGTGAGAGGAAAAAACTTCCATTCACCCAGATAAGATATAGCTAGCCACAGTAATTTCTGTACCCATCCGGATGTCGAGAACAAACCACCATACCGGAAACTTATCACCCTCTTTTTAGATTAGTCCGTAGGTGGGGAGGAAGCCTCCATATAACCCTGGAAGAAGATTATGCCTCCTAGAGATAGTTTGAGAATATCCATTCATATGTCGTTTTGCCTATCAAAAGCATGGGGTATGTACCAAAATAACCTCCATGGTGTTTTAAAATAGGTCACAAATATACATAAACTAAGTTGAGTTACGATAAACTAAGAAATATAAACATTTGCTATTTTTGTTTGCATAATATTTGTCTTTTAATGCATACGCATACTTAGTCGTTTAAACGTGATAAAAGGAATTATATTATTCCAAGAAATTTCATGCACATTTTTTAATAATAAAAGATTTTATATGACAATATAATTAAAATAAAACTATATTTATGAATGTTTATTTCGCAATTTTTTACTAAAAAGTAAAAGTTCTCCCGAGAAAAATGCTTTAAAAGTTTTAAACCATTAAGAAACAAAAAGAAATTATTCAATCGGAAAGCATTAACATTTAAGCAAATACTATTGAAATTTTTTTATCTAAGGGAACTTTTGGCTCGAGTAATAATAAATATTTCAGCATATATCTAAGATCAAAAAACAAGAGTAAAGATTTACAAATAATATAAATTTTTTTATAGGCAGTATGTTTTCAATCATACATAATTATCTGGGCATTAACGGCTAATCGTATCTGACGCCATTGCAACATGGGATAATTTTTTTTATTTGTCTTGAGGTCAGCGATGGTTAGTTATAAAATTAAATGCATTTTTCTTTCCAAGTGGAAAATAGGAAGCAGCAGAGAGCCAACTGAGATGGTATGTAGATGCATTGTACTTTATATAAATGACATACCTCCTGTGTTCATGATAATAATATTTAAAGTTCTGAGATGAAATATTTTTTTCAGGACTAAATTGGTGGTCGTAATATTTTTTCTGATGTTCTTGTGCTTATAAAACATATTTATTTCTTCTAAAACATAACTTATAAATCTAATTTTCTCTGTCCAGTTATAACTTTCCAAGTTCAGACGTTCTCTGCTTAACAAACTACTCTGCCATGAAGTTTTAGATAACCACTTTAGTGCTACTGAAAATTATTTCATGGAAAACAAACCACAAACAATTTTTACATCTGAATCATAACATGCTCGTGGAGATAACACATTGTTCAAAATACACTTGAAGATTCCGTTTCGCATTTATTACAAAATAATGATATACGTTCCTGCTTTTATCTAATTTCCTGTTTAATTATGATATTATTCAACAACTTTCTGCTAAACTAAATAGCATCTCGCCGAGGTATTTGTAAGCATTTCGAAGCCAATTATCTCATTTTCTCTTAGGCGAATCTGCTCATTATTTCCACGCCAACCGACGATTCCTCGCAAAGATTCAATTTTTCACGTGACTCGCTTCCAACGGGCATATTTCCACATCAGATGCTTTAAGCGGACAATGGAAGAATCTCATCCGGAGGAAACCAGAGATTTGTATTCCAGCATGGAAAATGTTGGGAGAGCGTTGATCTGTTATTATGTTATTTGGGAGGATGTTAATAATAAATAACAAATATTTCCTTTTATTCATATATTGTAGGGATAAGTGCTGGTTGTTCCAAAGTTGATAACACAGAAATTTTAATTTTTGTGGAGGGCACACGATTGAATGAATTTCGAAATTATAATATGCGCGTTTCGTTTGCAATATACACTTTGGTGACTGAAGGTCGCGGTGCGAACCTATAACGCTAGGGCAAGTAAAGGAGTAACATAACCACAATGCTAAACGAATACTTCAGTAACTTAGATGTTATCTGGCTTATTAAACTAGAGCCACAGTACTCCCACCAGTGAGTCAACGTAATGATTTTAAAGCGCCAAGTGTTAGGGCGAGCTTGTGGAGTGTTATGCTTCAAGTGAATCTGATGTCTTTGTTTTGCTTGCTGCGTCAAGTGAGTGACGGCCTTTTTGTTTCTGCTTCGTGCATCAAGTTAGTGACAGCTTTTGCTGCTGATAGATGGCGACATGACAAATCAGAAGATTATTTATGTCAAAGTCACCAATGTGGCAGATGAAGGTCGCGGTATGAAACAACGACTCTAGGGCTAGTATCCGAGTAACATAACACAATAATTAAAATATACTTCAGTATCGTTGATGTCAGCCTAATGAAGCTTGCGCCGCAGCACTTATGCCCATAAACTAAGAATAATGCAAGTTCAGGGAAATAAAGAGTCAGAAGTAAAACAAATATGATGTATTTTTTAAAGTCTATTTATATAAAAAAAAGGTAAAGAATAAAAAAGATGTTACATATTTGATTCCATTAATAAAAATTGTAATTTTATGCTCCCTGGAGCAGATTAGATAAAACACTAATTATAAACAGCAATATTATATGATTATTGTGACGATTAGTACAAAATATTAAGTCTCCTAGACAAGTCAATACAGCCTGTAAAACGCCTAGGTAGGCTGAGTATCAAATTATTAATCTCATCCTGGGGAATATTACACCTATCATCAAGCAATGCTCTCCGTAATTCCGGTATACATGCAGGAGTTAGTTGACGGACTGCAATATAGGAGTTGTTGGTCTTTCAAGCTTGTACGTCACATGTTCTACTGGATTCAAGTCTGTTGAGAATGCTGATCAGTCCATATGGTTGATATCCACCGATCGAAGGTATCTTTTATTATGTTTGTATGGTGAGAACGGGCATTGTCATCCACAAACAAGAATTCAGTGTCCAAGGAGCCCCTAAGCAAATGTGAATGTTATTCCAGAATGACTTTCCCGTAGATGTGATCTATCATGGTTTCAATTTGAACATGTAGGTCAGTTCTGGAAGCCAGAATAATTCCTCCCCAAACGAGAAATTATGCACCACAGTAGGATGTTATTCAATTACCTTTTCTTGGTGATAACGGGTATCGGGTACTCTTCATATAAAAGTCCAATCAAAATCAAGCTTCACGTTAAACCTGGACTCGAACCTTAAACCGAACACAAACCCACTATTGCGGCTTCCACAATGCATGGTCTCCTCCCCAGGTTAATCACAGGCAGCAATGAGTTGCAGGAAGTGGGAATACCTTAAGGCGTACGAGCATATATACCAATCCGTACTAAGCGTCATTACATGGTCTACCTGAAACTTTTCTTAGAAGCGACTGAAGGAAGCAGACGAGATACATCTGATGCTGTTCTCCGTCTGTTTCCTTTGTCAGTAACAGCCAAGTATTGGTTTTCATTCAGAGTTTAATTCTCAGGACTACCTATGCTGTAACATCTACTACTACCAAGGTACTCCAAAACGAATGTGCATGTTGTTTCAGAATGACGTCCCCATATATTTGGCCTATCATGGTACCAATTTGAACATTCAGATCAGTTTTGGACTCCAGAATAGTTCCTCCCCAAACGAATAATCCTGCATCACAGTATGGTGTCATTCAATGACGTTTTCTTGCTGGTAACTGGTACCTGGGTTTCTTCATATGAAAGTCATCTTCATATGATAATGAGGCTTCAAGCTAAATTTGGACTCTACTTACACATCAGACAAACCCACTCTTGCGGATTCCACAATGCATGCTCTTTACTCTAGGTTAATCGTAGGTGGCAGTGAGTTGCAGTAAGGGGAACACATTTGAAGGAATACGAGTATACAGGTCATTCTACCCTAAGCTTCACTACTAGGTCTTCCTTGAAACTGCCTCACCAGTGGATGAAGAGAGCTGACGAGACAGGTCTGATGCTGTGCTGGGTCTGTTTCCTTTGTCATTAACTGTCAAGTACCTGTCCTCATTCGGAGTTGAAACTCAGGAGTTGACTTGTGTTGTAACATCTACTCACATTACCATCATCAGGGAATTATTGTCAAAATCAGGTAATAACATTCTGGATGATTCCAAGTTAATCGTGTGCTTCGAACTGGGTTCGCTCACATTTCAGTCGGTCCATAATTATACCTTGTAAAAAATCATCTCAATGCGCCCTTTGTGGCGTAACTATTCGATTATTGCACTGAAAGGCTTATAAAGATCTTGCGAACAATTTCACTTCTTTGCCTGTATTCCTTATACACCACTCCCTTACACACTCGTCATTATGACGTACTCTCGGTGTCATCTGGTGACAATTGTACATATTTTTGAAAATGCAATTTATCTGTTATCTTTGAAGATCTGTATATTCATTTAACGGCTGATACATGTATTTTAGAATTCGATTTTTACGTCACTCTGAATTATCCTTAATTTATGGGCATACGTGTACAGCTTTGAATCAATTAAGCAATGAAATATATATCTCAGTATATTTGGATTACTACCAGATAAGAAGAATACTGTATACAGATAAGTATTGAGGAATTTTCTCTGCTGGTATAAAAGTGAAATATCTTTCAGTCACGTTATTCTGAGTTGTGTAAAGCTTGTGTTTGTACTTCGTCATTCAGTTTAGCTAATTAAGTAGTTTAACTTTACTTCCTGTGTGTCCCTGAGCTATACGTTAAGTATCAACATTACAATATAATTATCATGCACAGATTAATTTTTCAGGCTTTGGCTTTTCCGTGTACTGTGATTTTTTTTGTATGTATATACTAGGAAAAATTACATATATATACTCTGGCTCCGCTTTCTGATATGTGAATATGTTTACCGGCTTCTTGGACACAAGAAGAAAAGACTTCAAAAGTCTGAAATTCGACCACCAAAATTTGATGAATATTTTCATTCTTGGAATTAAATATGCATGTATGTAAGTTATTAATATTTTTCATATTTTTATTACGAGTTTATCCAGAACTTAACTCGAGACAGTGTTAATAATCAGCGTTTCTATGCAGTAATAACATCTTCAGATGACTCTATTTATTTATCTTTTGGTTCATTTTATTAACATCTTATGATGAAGAATTTCGAAAATATCGTTTGCTGTTTTCGAATTTCGTTTCAACTTTTAATCATTTAGTTTATGTAATGCACTATTTATTTTTATTCTTTTCAATACATTTTGAATTTAAGGTATTAGTATTAAGGGCATGCTTATAATAATAACCGATTTTTCATTCTTTTAACAGCACTCTTATTAATTGTATAATAGAAGTTATAGCATACAATATGTTATATAATTAATGACATAATACGTATTATTCTAATTAACCATATAATTATTATCAAAGAATACAGCATACTTTTAAAGTCAAATTACTTAATATTTGAAAAAGCAAACTTTTTTTGTAAATAAATTTTATTAAATTATTTCTTGTGAATATTTATCTATTTAATACTTATAATAAAGCTCAATGCATGTATATGTGTGTCTGTAAGTTGATGCTCTTCAGACAAGGTCGCTTCATCTACAACTACCAAATTTGGCATGAATACCTTGGAAATCGACAACGAGCAACTCAGCCCCATTGAATTTTGAATTTTCATTAGAATTTTTCATTAGAATTATAATTAATAATTACAAACTAACTTTCCCACCAAAAATCGTTTCATTTCCCCACCGCCAAATAAATGATTAAGTTCCTTTTCTCACGCTAACGAGGTTAGGCAACATGTTTTCAGCTTATTATTTTAAACAATTCTTTATTTTCATAATGTTTCAAGCATTTGTAATCAAACATTGTTAATTAATCGTTCTTTCGGATTTAATCTGAAATACTTTTAAATTAAAATAAAACCGAATAAAGAAATTAAAATTTTCTAATCTACATAATTTAATCTAAGCGGCTTAGAAAATTCTCTCAATTCTGTTGCTCCAATGGACACTGAAAATTCACGCAAACATAATTTGTTCAGATTGTTGACAATGGACTTGATTTTGATTAATTGGTTTGCTATTTTGTTTTATTTCAGATACACACAGTAAACACATTGTTTAACTTCAGATACACACTGCAATAGTTTTTAGTTGAAGGCTTTTGTAATTAAAAAAGTATTTATGCTTGTTAAGTTTATTCGTATAGGCTTTTATTTTTAAATACATCGTTTTTCAAGTAGCATTTTTCCCACTCTAATGAGGTCAGTCTTAACACGTTTTCGACAGATTACTACAGACAATTCTGTCTAATTTCTTAGTTTTTGATGCATTTAAAATAAAACATTGCTAATTAATCGACCTGTTAATGATGAATAGGAGAAAATTTGTCGAAATTTTGAGATATTACGTGAATTGATAAAGTTATTATTTAGTGCTTATAAGGTTTAAATGCTCATAGACACTGCTTTCAGTACTATATTATAAAAAAAATGTTTTTTTTCCAGAAAAAAATGCAAAATTACTTGCAGTTTAATCTTTCCATTTTAATTGAAAGCATGAATACTAAGACAGGTTACAGAAAAATAGAGACACCCATTGGGTTATGGCTGAAGGCGTTTTTAATATTATGAATTAATTATATGACTATCAAAATTTGAAGCTTAAAAACATTTTGAGCAATCCATTAAAAATAAGTTACATGACAAATTTTAGTATTAAAATTTTAACGAGCATTGTAATAGGCGAACCGGCTGGCTGCCAAAGGCGGCTGGTTTATGTTAAAGAAAAGGCTGCATTGCAAATTTGTGCCTGCTGGAACTTTTTCACACTTCCACCAGAAATGATAGATTCCATCTGAATTCTATAATAAATGAAATTTAATAGTTTAACCCCTTAAGCGGTCTGCCCGTACGCCTTATGTGCGCCGTTTTATCGAATTTTGATAGTTGTAAACAAAAAATAAATTATTCATAACAATTATAATTCAATAGTAAAATGACTTGGGAATACGTAGATAAGCCAAGTATTCCATGGATTTCCAATTGAATCAAAATAAGAAAATATTCCCCAAATAGAAGTTGTCATCTTATTAGACGGTAAGGAAAATAAACCGGTTAAGGGGTTAAGAATATATCTTGAACCGTTACGTTTGGAGACCGTAAGTGAACGACACAATTCTATACACAAAAACTCTTCTCTCCTATATATTTTTATAAGAGTTTCCCATCCTTTAAAGGAGCCTCCTTAAATTTGTTCCGAATTTCTCCAAGAAATAATCTTGGGCAATAACATCATCCGAAATTTCCTTTGCATAACATCCTGATTAGTGGATTCTATGTGATTTCCTAGCTGATTTCTCGGGAGGACGTCCTTTCGGCAGGAGCCATCCTCTCCCTAACCGTATGTCGAGGACCTGAACTGAGGGAATTTAATCGGACGTCACTGTTAATCCTGATGGAAGACGAATTCTCGTTTCCGATTGGATTATTGCGGCAGAGGAAAAATGTGTGTTCTAGAGCTTTGGGAAAACTTTTGATTAAAAAAAAAGAATTCCTTGATATTACAATGAAAGGAACATTCTCTCTATTACTTGTAAAGGAGAGTTAAACCATTCCGTTTTTCCCCCTTATCTAATGAATATAATGAATTGAATAAGATATCACGTTTTTATTGATATTCCTTAATCCTTTTTCATATACTTCATAATTGCATTATTAAGATTTCAGTATCAATCTTATGAATTCTATTTTTCAAATAATCTCTAAATAATAATCAAGTATTAGAGTGTAATTTTATGATTGAGTTGCTATATTCATTAGATTTTATCACAACTTCAACAGTTTCCAGAATTGGGAATGTAGAGGATATGTGGTAAGACCTCGACTTCCAAACTGGAGGGTCTTAGGTTTGAGATCAATTCCACAAAAGAAATCCGAAAAAGCGGGTATGTTGTATTTTAAATTTGCAGAGGCTAAACATATAGAATGAAATGCGGTGTAGGAGTTTGTAGAGATGGTATTATTCACGTATCATGCGCATCCTTTGACTGCGGTGTCTCAAACGTGTGACGCCTTTTCTAAAATAGCCCTGGTGTTGCAGTGCAATGGGATGTTATTATATTTAAAATAAACAAACTCCTGAATATTGATATAACCTAATAATTTGATGTCTCGTATCTAAAACAGTATTAAAAGTATATTTAAGACTTTATTTCACATATTAATATTTTACCGAACTTTTTTTTACGTGAAAGCCTCTTGCTTTTATTGTCTCCAAAAATTTTGAGAAAAAGGAATTTTTACAACATAAACTATTAGGAAGCAATTTTCAATGAATCAGCAATTGTGGAATATCAAAAAAGAAATATAAAAGATAAAAAAATTGAAAAAGAATATAAATAAGATAAAAGCACTAAACTAAGTAATGAAATAAGTTTAATATAAATTACAAATGAATACTTTAATCACTTGCTAGAAAATATAGGAGTACCATAATAAGTAAAAAAAATACAATTTAAATGATCTTCCGGCGACATTCTTTCTTTTTCGATGCCTTATCATATAATTTCTCTCTTTTTTCCGATAAAACAATAAATATATATTCTAGTAATTAGCATAGATACAGAAGAAATGAAAATATTTTTATAAAATGCCAGATACATGAATAATTCAAAAAAAATTTAAAATCTGAATTTTGGCTCTAAATATATTTAATTAAATTGTTTTGGGATAACTTAATTTTGAATTAGGGAGAAATATGGATCATTCCTTATTAACCACTTAACTGTTTTGCCTGAGTACCATTTGTGCATCGAATTAGCAAATTTTTAAAGTTGTAAGCTAAAAATAAGCATTTATAACGATTATAATTCGATATTAAAATTACTTTAAATACATTGATAAGTCAATTATTCAATCGATTTTTATTTGAATCAAAATAAAAAAAAAACATTCTCAAAATAGAAGATGTTATCTTATTAAATAGTAAAGAAATTAAAAAAGTTAAGTGGTTAAATTTACAAACATTCAAAATTGAATTTACAAACATCTTATGTTTGTTCATAAAACATGTTTCGGAAAGAAGCAGCCGTCATACATGATTTTAAAAGATCGGTCACCGAAAGTAACTGAGAGATGCAGGATCTCTTACAGCCAGATTTAGAGCACATTGTTATATCTGGTTGGCTCTAAAATATTTTGGAAGGCACTATTTACCTTTTATAAAATCAGTTTGTTTGCGTTATTTACACTCAATTTGAATTATTGCAAATTTGTAACGAACATTTTCTCACAATTCAGCAATAATAGTCAATATACAATAATAGTGTTAGGGTTATACAAAAACCAATTAAAAAAACAGTTTTCAAATTCAATATTTCTAAATTGCTGGTTTTAGTTGGTTTTTGAATTTAAAAAAAAACAGAAGGAAATTATATTTTTTAATTTATATAAAGTAACAAAAAAAATCAATTTAATTGCCAAAGCCGCAACAATAAAACATTTAAGATTACATATATAGATAATTTACTAAAACGTAACGAAACTTATTGATTCCAAATAATATTTATTTTATTTCTACTAACTAAAATTTTTCCAAAGAAAAACGTTTTTTTTTTTTAATTTTTTCTACTGAAATCTACTATGCAGATCTTGATGTATCATGTCAGAACATCATTTCTTGAGCGGCCAAGCACCACGTGCTCGTGCGAGTTAAATTATATATTTTTATTCATTTTAATGGTTATATTGATGTGTCGTTTTAGAATGGCAAACGATAAAAAACACTTTGTCTCACATTTATCGTTTGAAAAAATAACCCATTTCCTGTTTATTTCATTTCATATCATCACGTGTTCAAAATGGCATTTTCTAGGTTTTATTTAAGGTAGTCACTAACTTATTTTTTTAAAAAAATCAAAGCTTTTATATATGCAGTGGCAAAATTTTTGAAACCTGATTTGAAACATGAAATAATAAAATTTTTATTTTTTGCCTACGGATTTTTGTTGACGTCACAAAACTCCTTCACAAAACAATATTATGTTCTGACATGATAAAAAAAAATCATTAAATATCCACTGAACGGTGCAAAAGCCTTTACCTTACCTTGAACACTTTACTGCCTAAAATTAAAATACGCCTTCACTAATTACTGAGGTTTGTTTTATAGATTTCACGTCATCAAATACTAAATCTAGATTTTTTTTATGTTATTCGATGTCTCAAATGACGAAAATTCAGCTTTCACTGTCTTTTTTTCAATCAGTTTCAATTTTTATTTCAATCGACTGAGGAAAATGTGTTTATTGAATAAATTCGATTTTGGATACTATTTACAGCAGACCAAGAATTTATCTCCAAAGTTCTTGTCAAGAATCCTACGAAAGATGAAATAAAATGAATAATTCATATCAAGGGTTAATATTTAAGAATTATGATAAGTCACTTTAAGTTGCACTTTGGGATAACACTTTTATATATAAACCATGCGAGAAATCTTCGAGATAACCACTCCTAGTTCAATAGAGTAATTGTTTCTTTTACCTCATAAACAATAGATACCAGTTCATCAATTTCAATATCGTAATTTCAATGTCACTTCAGTTGCATTTTGCTATTAATCTACCTGTTTCTCTTTATGGAATTATGGTCAATAATTCGTCACTCGTTTTTTCTTGTTCTTTGAAACAGTTTAGTTATTTTTCTTTGAATAGTATTATATTATCTGCTAACCAAAAAATAAATTTCATTTTTCGGCATACATATAGAGCAAGATCCTCTATATACCTACTATCGTTGAATAAAATACCACTTATTTTTATAAATTAATAAAATCCGATTTTTTGAAAAGTTAAAATAATTAAGAACTAATGTGCTAATTCAGAATACAATAATACAGTTTAATTTCAATTATTTTGCTACTAAAGTAAGTATTTTGACACTATTAAATCTAAAAACCACAGGACATATATTTTTAGATTGAAGATTTGTTTTGGTACTTCTTTATTACTTTTTCTCAATTTCGGGTGATATCTGCAATTTCAATATTTAAAACAAAACTTTCATCTACAATTTTCTCTGTTGATTAACATCCATAGACACACCTTTTGGAAATATCAGAATTCAATTTTTTGAAAACCCATTTTTACTCTCCATCCTTAGGCACAACTTCGTTCTAAACAGTGATTCACATATCGAACACAATTTGTTCTAAAAGGATGCCCCTCGGACAATGTGACACAGGAAATAATCTATTATCTCTTGCTGCTAAATTCCATTAAAGTTGCCGTTCGTTTATTGAGACAAACATTGTTGTTTTAAAAAGAACAAAGTCTGATGGAGTCTCATTGTTCACTTTTTACAGTTTATTTTCAAAAGAAAAGAAAAAGAATAAATTCCTTCAAATAGCTGTAACTTATTGGGCTCCTTTCTCAGATGTTATCTTGCCACAAAGTTCCGTGAGAACTAATTTATCTTCATTTTCGTACTTAAATTCGAAAATAGAAGCAAAAACATATTTGCTATTTTGAAAATAGGTTTGAATTCTTTGTTATTGTGGATCAGTATTTATCTTTGAAGATATTTTTTTTAAATTTTTAACAGTTAATTAGAAGTACTAAAAATCTACTATTTTAGGCCCTTTTATTAATAATTCAATATTGCTAGTTTTGAATGTTTTAATAATAAGAAGGCATAGCTTTTGTAATCAATGTTTTATTACAATCGTTCCACAATTTTCTAACTGCAGTTATAAGTATTATAAAAATAAAATGTTACAAAACTATTTTAAAATTAAAAAGAGAGTTTACTTCCTTGATTTGGTAAAATTATTCATAAAATTAATTTTGGAAATGTAGCTTTAAAAACTCGAAACAGAATGAACTTACTTCGAGAAAGAAAACACTGCTATTTCTAGAATGATATTCGGGATAGATAGCAATCGTAGTGGTTCAATTGTTCAGCATTTTGTTTCTCATTGGCTGGTCGATGGTTTGATTCCTCGCCACAATAGTTTATCCACAGATTGAACTTTTTTTGTTTAAAATGTTATGTATTGTTTTTATATAATCTGGTAAGTTCTAAATATTTCTTAAATATTCTACGCATTTACACACGTATAGAAATACGTGTGTAAATGCGGTGACTTACCACTAATGTGTTAAATATCTTTTACGTGCTTTTGTGAGTCATTTCATTCTAATAAATATAATAGTTAAACTAACTATGTAGCTCTTTATGTCTCCGTGTCAAAACGGTTTCAGAAATGATATTTTCTTGAATACTGTTACGTTTTTAGCGTAGCGGTTTCGGATTGAATGGGCTTTACTTGAGGACAGCAGAAAAAAATTTATTTACAGCAATTTACAGTTATTTACAGGATGACTCGATAAAGTAAAACTTCAGATAAAAAAACAGCCCAGCAGTCAGCAGTCACTTACAACGTAAATGCAAGTCTTATGCACAATAAAAACAGGCTGCAAAACAGCTATCGTATAGCCCAGCAAACAGAAAATCACAATGAGCTCAATAATGCAACGTTAACAGCAAACGCAAGCATAGCTCACTAATCCACTAGTCTAGCGAAACGCTTCTCTTCCGAGAGAGAAGAACTAACTGACAAGACAAGACAAGATGGTATTTAACGAAAACTCACGAAACTTCTCAAAACAACGCGCGCAATCCAGCGGCTACTAGACTATTCCTTTCGCCAAACTAATCAAGCTGGCGCGAGGCTCCTCGCTAAACGTTGCCATATTTGGCGCATTTTCGTGCCCTCGCCCGCTTGTAACAATACTTTGTATTTGTGAAATAAATATCTTACAAATAAAAATATATGTGTTGTTGTTACCTCGTTATAATTTTTACGTAACATAAAATATTAGTAGTTATTTTAAAACAACCTTTTCAATTTTATATTTAAATCTTTTCATGGATTAGTGTTTTTTAATTTTTTCTAAATCTTTGAAACTCTTTAACTTTTATCACTGTTCCATGTATTCCTTCCACATCCTATTATTAATGAATGTCCTCTTTACATCTTTTTTTACATACTCTCTAGACCATTTCATGTACTCAGAAGGGTTCTGAACACAACAAGTTTCGAAGGGTTGTCCCTGATCCATCTGAATATGAAATAATATTTACTTCCTTTTGTTTCAGGTTGTGAGATTTCTTTAGACACAAAACTACCATTTCCTCTACACAAGGGATTTCCTTCTGGAATTCAGCTAATGGAATCCATAGAACGTGAGGATGAGAATTCTGTCTGAAAGATATTTTTTTTATTTATTTACTTTTTGCAGAAAGTTGCTTTTAATAAATAGAAATAAAGAAAGATGACTATGCTTTTGGATTGGAAGGAAAATTTTTAGTTATAACAAATCCTATTTCTCTTAATGTTATTTAATATTTTTCAAGAATAAGTTTGTTTGTTTTTAAAGATAATTCTTGGGAAAATAACACGGAAAAACTAACTTTCAAATTATATTAAAGAGTAACAATGAAATAGTATAAATAACTGTGTAATTTTAATTTATCCTGAAATATTTGCTGTTTTATTTATTATTGTATTTAAGGTTTTATTATTCCGGAAAGGCTTAACTTTTCTAGTTATTTGATTGAATTTTAGGAATTGCTTATGTTTAAATCAAATATTTGCCATTACATTTGTTTGAGTTTCTTTTTCAAAAGAATTTAGGAAGTTATTTGCATAAGTTTCTTCTGAAGGTAAAATAAAAAGCGTTCTGTAAATACACTGAATCTTAAGTCCTTAAAAATTTTTAAATCATTTTCTGTAAAGTTTTACATAAGTAGAATTCGAATTATTGAATGTTATCTATTCAAACTAAAAGCGTAAGCTATTTTTCGTATGTGTTAAGTTTTTAATTTTAATTAAATATGAAAAGTGTATTTAATTAAAAAGTTAAACACTAAAATAAGTAATTCTGTCAAAAATCTTATTTTATAAAATAATCATCTGACTAAAAATGTTTAAAGGAAAACTTAAAACATGTAATGAACTGCCCTTATGTCCATAAATTAAGGATAATTCAAGTAAAAAAGAAATTATCAGAAGCAAAACAAATGTGACTTATTTGAAAAGCCTATTTTTTAAACAAAAGGTAAATAGCAAAAAAAAAAAGCAATATGTTTGATATCATTAGCAAAAATGGCGATCATTTTGCTCCTTGGAATGAATTACAAAAACCAACTTATTTACAAAAACATCAATTTTAAATTATTGCTATGATTGTTAATACATAGTATGTCTCCCAGACAATGCAATACGGTCCGTTCAACGCTTAGGTATGCTCAGTATCAAATTATCGATTTGATCTTAGGGAATATAACACCAATCATCAAGCAATGCTCTCTAATATCCTGGTAGACATGGAAGAGATGTTTCACTGACGGCTACAACTCTTCGGCCAAGCATGCCCCACACATGCTCTACTTCATTCATGTCCAGTGAGAATTCATGACTGTACATACGGATGATATCCCTCAATCGAGGGCATTTTTTACGATGTTTGTATGGTAAGGATGGGGTTTGCCATCCATAAACACGAATTCTCCGCCCATGGTGCCCTGAAACAAATGTAGTACATGTTGTTCCAGAAGGAAGACCCTACAGATTTGGCCTGTCATGGTTCCAATTTAAACATGCAGGTCAAGCTGACTCTGAAATATCTTTATTTTATAGACGTGGGAGTAATTTGAAGACATAAAATGTTATACAGGGTGTTTCAGTGAACCGTTTCAGAATTTCTAAGAGGGGTAGAGTACATCTTGACGAACCCAAATGATATATCCATGGGCAGTCAGAAATGCTTTCCTGACGCGGTAGATGGCGTTGTGACAAAAATTCCAGCTTTTGTGCGGGGAATCATCATTTCGAACAAGAACGCCAAGTTAGTAGGATGGATGATTACACGATCGCAGAGTTAGCCGATATGCATTTGGCGTACGGGACTGCAAATAGTAGTGGGCCAGCTCCACTCAGCGTTTGTACACGGAACGATATCCGACGAGGCGTATTTCCAGTCATAATTTCTTTGCAAGACTTCACCAGAGGTTAGATGAGATAGGTTAGGAACAACACGGACTTCATACACCGAACAGAATGTGCTGCAACATGTACAGGGGAATCCAAGAACGAGTACACGAAGTGTAGCAAACACAGTCCGAGGTTCCCATTGCAGCGTCTGGATGATTCTCCAAGCAGAAGACATGCATCTGTTTCACGTCAGCGTGTCCAGACACAGAAACCGGAGGATTAAGTACCTCGTATTGCTTTCGCACATTGGTGCCTGGGAAAATGTGCTGCAAACCCGCAGTAGCTTCCGGAGAGATTAGAGATATGCCTTAAGTAATTCAGAATGTTCGGATGTCCATGTGTCGGAGATGTGAGGCAAGCATTGTAGCCCGTGGAAGAAAATTCGAACACTCACTTTAATCCATGTACCTTTTGCTTCTATTCCTGTATTTTTAAAACGATTTCTCATTCACGGTCTCTTTTCTTTATGGTACTTCTGTGCACAACACCGATTCAGGAAAGCATTTCCTATCACACATTTCTATATGATTTCGAGTTTCCAGGATGCACCTTACCTCTCTTAGAAGTTCTGAAACGGTTCACTGAAACACCCTGTATAAGCTTGAAATACTTTATACTTGAGGAAATTTTTTTTCTGATGCTTATATCATCCCAAAGACATTATGCTACTTTAAACATCTAGATTATGCTCATTAAGTCTCTCAGTAATATTGAAATTAAAGGTTAATAGCTTTAAAACGCAAAAGTAATAGAACTAAATAATATCAACAGCTTCTCCATAAATATCTGAAATCTAATCATTTGCTTGCTGAACCGCAGCACGAACCACACAACCAATTACTTTAGAGTTAATAAATGGGATCAATTATATTTAATGATGTATTTATTTTTTCGCTTTAGTGTACAGTCAATTATCTGCCTAGATTTCTTAGACGTACTAGAGTTATCTCTGTTGCTGTAGTTGTAGTTGTTAGTTGTAATTGCCATTTACAATCTTCACCGAGACATCAGGAATTTTAAGCCGATAGGAGTGCCTCTGTTTTGAAGCAGCGGCGACTAGGACCAAGAATACACTCATCATAACTGTTTGCAATGTCCCTTTTTACACGGAGGTACACTCACACGCCTTAGAGATAGAACAAATAAGAACAACCTTTCCCGAACCGGGACTCGGACCCGAACACCAAGCTCTCGGAGAATAAGCACTACCTCTACGCCAGGACGCCATCGCTCAGATCACTTGAAATATTTTGTGCAATTATCAATTACTTTCGTTGAAGTTTGTTTTTAATGATTTCAAATTGTAATTTTTTTGGAACGAAAAAAAGATTTTTCACACATCTTTTAATTCCAGATAATACAAATTTTCAAATTATAATGCATCCAAATTATCTATAAGTAATAACAAATTATGAGTTTCAAATATTTTTCTAATTGACAATGCATTATTTGAATTAATCAGATATTTGTATAGCCATTGGAAACTTTAAACATTTCACTTTATTTGAAAAAAATCAAAATTCAAAAATTTTATTACAAAGTTTTTAACATCAATTTATCAAGTATTAAGGTATAATTCTAGCTATCGAATTTCCAAAATTTAAATTCCTTTGAAGTTTTATGAAAAGATGTCTCTATTATTAATATTTAAACTAAATTTATTAAAAATAATTTTGTTCTCAAAGGAATTTCAAAAGAAGAAGAAGAAGATGAAGAAAATAATATTTACTAATATTTTTGTAAAAAATTCCATACCAAAATATATACTTCCATTGAATTTATTGGAACAATCAATGCAAATTAAGTCACCACACCAAATGAGAAAGAAACAACAACAACAAATAATCCCTAACTAGATCTATGTAACAACAAATTCTTGACATCAAATAAAAAAAAAACATCTTGCCACGTTTATTAATGAAATCATCAAGCCTTTTAAAATAAATTGAAATATTTTCCATTGATAGTCCAATTAGTTTATTTAATGCTTACCTGCTCTTAAGATCAGCAATGTTACTCTTCGCATTCTTCTTAATTGCAAAAGATCTGATACTTTCAACAGGAGTTACGAAATAATAAAGCTATTTCATCTAAATCGGTGAATATTTTCCAGTGAATTATGTGTTTCACTTCCATTAAAACTTTGTATCACCATTTAACAAGACAGCGAGTGCTTTAATATCATTATTCTCTATTAAAAGCTCCAATTTAGCATCTACTTCGAGAAGGGCTTTCGTTTTCTTTTTCAAATGCCTCTTTCGGCATTGGAGTAATCGAAGCAAATTTTCTGCCATTAACGATCTAATGTTACTTTGATATTTGGCTAATGTTTCGCTTAATGGACAAACTGAAATATTCTGTATTCTGTAGATGATACAAAAGGATCTACTTAAAATTTCTATTAATCCATTAATGGAGCGAACTGCCTGGCTGTTAAATTTGATACGACTGAAAGCTTATTTCTGTAAAATCTGATCTGGAGTTTTTATACTCTGTGTGCTTCAAATATTCGTATCGATTTCATCTAAATTAAGAATCTCCTCTTTATGTTATGGCTTGAAAAACAATTTTTACTGATATAAATTGGCAAAAAGAGAAAAAAATAAATTCATTACATCATTATTTATCATTTTTATTATCTTCAGGTTACTTTTCCTAAATTTCTCATGATAATTATAATAAATCTTTATAGTATCATCAATATTCCAAATTCATATAATATCTTTAAAGTAAATCATGAAAGTTTTATTTTTATAAGTTTTATTTAAATAAGAAATTAATTTTAAAACTTGGAAAATTTCATTATTTCTTCTAAACAGTCTATAATAAGTTTTAGAAAATGTCCTTCATGATTAATTGGTTAATGACCAAATATTAAATTAAATCATTTGCATTCGTGCAATTCTCATTCAATTCAACTTATTCGACCTAAATATATTCCTGATAATCTGACCATATATTTTTTTAAAATTCTTACTCATGAAATTCATATTCAAATAGCGCCGATTGAATTTTGAAACAGAATAAAAAAGTAGAAAGATATGACTTCCAAAATTATTTATAAGAAAAATTAAATTATAAAATATTTAATTACATTAAAATATATCATCTTGCATAAAACATTAGAAGCTAAACATTGAGTCCGCCTGCGTTTGTTTATTTATTGCATTTCTGAATGGAAGGAGAGAGAAGATACAAATAATTTCTTCTTAACAAACAATTTCAAGGTTCTTATCTCAACCGCTTAAGTTGTAATAGAACTGTCCACCTTAAGTTAAATAGTAAATAATTAATTAGTACAACATATTTTAGATAAACAAGTATTCATAAACTTATTGTTTTATCACATATGTGGACAAACTAGAAGTTTTCATTCTAAAACTACAGATTTGGCCTTGAAAGAAATATGATGTTTCTGAGCTGATAACGGTGAATTTAAGAGATTAAAGTGAAGGCAGCTTAAAAGAATTAACCATAATAAATACTCAATACCTCTATCATATATTATTTGATTCAAAAAAGATATTTATAATCAAGTTATATTAAAATATAATTCCATTAATTACAAAATTTAAAGAATTTAAAGTAGAGTATTTTTTATGGAAAAAAATACAATTCGAACACAATAGAGTGTCAAAATATATAAAAATGAATTATCCTTATTTTGAAAATATTAATAAAATTCACAAGGAATAAAAATTAAATAAGAAGACTGAAGACTTTCTCAGGGCCACTCTCAAGCAAGGATTAAAACAAGGGATTTTTTTTGTGTAATGTTTGACTATTCATCCAACAATATTGACCCCTCGTAACCCAAAAACTACAAAAAAAAAGCCTTGAAAATTACAGAAAAAGCATGATATTTTGAAATTTTATATAGTCCTAATTAATTTCTAAATATTTAGCTTAACTCACTGAATATCAAAATCATTCTAAAAGGTTCTCTTATTTCCTGATCCCA
>JAOUZG010031626.1:350994-361943 GCA_026289955.1 Argiope argentata | reverse complement strand
TCACATGCGATAACCTGAATCACGTATACTAAGCTATTATTGTTGAATGAATTCAACGCTAAATGCCAATTTCAACATTTTAATCAATCCTTTAAAATCTTCATTTACAAATTATACGACCGTTCTTCAAAGTATTAGATAATAATAAAAAAATTACGACCTTCTAAACCCCATTTTATAATATGTATAAGATCCTTGATAAAGATTACAGAGGGCTCATTCAAACGCCTCTCTGAGGAATAAAATATGATCAAAGTAATTTTATTTAGTCTGTAGCCTTTCAAACAATTTTATGAATAAAAAATGAAATATCATCGAAAAATTAAAATGACAAGTATCAGCACATACCCCACCCCACATATATATAATATCAGTTGTTTAACTTTGCTTCTAAAGTAATAGAATAAATTTCTGCTTTTTAATCTTAATTATCAATTTCATTATCATAGCCGAATTTGAGAGACAGTATTCAATGCCCCTATCATCTTTTACCAAATATTTCTTTTCCTCCGTTGGAATGCAATTTCTATTCTAATTTTTCTCCTTTTAAAGAATTGCCAATCATACTCTCAATGAAATCAATTACCTGAAAGCAACGATCCGTGACTGATCCTAATTATGATTTTACATCGAAATATTTACTCGAAGCCATGCTTTAATTCTCTCTCATACACGGGCCTTCAAAAAAAATCTTCGATTCTGCCTGCATATAACTCTATTTAAATCATAAATTGGTAATGATGTTATTTTGATGTCGCTCATTTAGAATTTATTTTTACCAAATGGTATTACCAATAATAATTTCAGTTTACTTTTCACATTATTTTGAAATTATATGGGTTAATCTTTGAGTGCGCTACACTAAACACGTGATTTTTTTTATTTTTTTTTAAATTCCTATTAAATATTCAAATAGAGACTAGTATTTTGAGCAGGTACTTAAGATATAAGATATTTACAGTGTTATTAATTTTTGTTGAAATATTTGCGTAAACTGCATTAAATTTACTTTAAAATAAATTTATGTTTTTACTCAATTATATTAATGGTAAAATAAGCAAAAGGTTTTGATTTTATGTATGACATTAATGATTTAAATGCTAATATTGTGACCTAATTTATAATTATTTTAATAAGATGCTATTCAAAGTTGCATTTTGCTACTGGGAAATTCTTTGGGTGGAATGTGTGATGAAAATTTGTATTCTCAGAAACAGATAAAAAAAAAGCTGTATTGGG
Source organism: Argiope argentata (assembly GCA_026289955.1). Taxonomy (NCBI): domain Eukaryota; kingdom Metazoa; phylum Arthropoda; class Arachnida; order Araneae; family Araneidae; genus Argiope; species Argiope argentata. The sequence continues at coordinate 360,704 of JAOUZG010031626.1, read as the reverse complement.
CCCGAAACACATAGACAAATATATAGATAAAAGAGGATTTTTAGAAACAAAAAGAAGCAAATAGACGTTGATCAATCGGAACAGCAACACACAAAAATATAGATATGACTCATCGTTCTGACGTTTGTGAGTTACATCATCAATAGCTCTCATGACAAGTTACTGAAAGTACTAAATAAACGCAAGGATTCAATTTATAATGGTTATATTACTACTGTTCCAGAATATTCACTGAAGTTTCAAAATAGTCACACGTTTTTTAGTAATCGATCTGCGTCATTGACTTCCATTCATTAAACAGCCATTAAAATACGTGTAAAACTCTTGAAACTAATTCGCTTGTAAGCAATATGACAAGTTTGAAACTGCAAGAATTTTGAACAGTTTTTCTAATACCATGATCAATTTTCATCCGATAATAGGTTATTTGAATTTATAGTGCCTCAAAAAAATGTTCTAATACACAATGTCTTGATTTTCAGAGCATTGGACTGTGAACCCATTGGTCCCTGGTTCGATTCCCGGCCAGCTTATTTTATCCAAAGACAGGAATTTTAATTTAAAATTGTTCCTATTATTTCTCTAAAATCAAGATGGTTCTAGAACCTTCTTTACCATTCGAGCGAGATGATTCTCGAATGTCCTCCGGATGTATAAAAGCTGAGTTCTGCTCATTTCTTCATTCTGTTCTCCAGCGAGTTGCTTGGTGCTAATAAAAGCATTTATTTCTAGCTATCCGTGTCTTTAATTCAGTCTTCGTGACAATAGTAATGATATTTCATACTTAAGTAAACATAGATTAAATGCATTAAGTATTATGAAAACAAAATATAAACAGTATGAAATATCAAATTGCAAATTATTTCTGAATCAAACTAAAAAAGATCAACCATTTTTAAATACCTCTGATGCTGCTGCTAATAAAACTAACTTACTAACTTAGCGATATTAGTAAAATTGATATGAGCAAAAGGGGAATCAAAAAGAAAAGAAGAAGAAAATAAAAAAAGAAAGAAATTAAGAATCCGACATGAAGACTTTCTCAAAGGTCACTTTTAGGCAAGAATTGTTTGAAAGGATTTTTTTTCTGTGAGGAATCTGATTTTCGTCCAACAATATCGACACTTCATGACCAGAAAAATAAATAAATTGAGGTCGTAGAGATTACCAGTTTTCCCAGAATTAAAACAATAAATTATAGTTTCCAAACTGGAGACTAAGCTAAGCTTAAACTAAGCTAAAATACAAAAAACCAACACAAATTATAAAAGATCACTCAAAACCAATTTCATATTTTTAAAAAAGGAAAGAACATACCAGTAGCAAGTAAAACTATTCTACAAAAACGGCGTCACACCAAGCTATATTAAAGCTTCCCATGCCCATAGTCGCATTTGTTTAAAGTCATTTTGTCTTTATTATAACTTGGCGTGATGCTTTTTTGCAGGCTATTAAGGACTATGATCTATGTCCTTTGTGTATGTGTCCTTTTGTATGAAATATGGGGTAAGAATTTTGATAGTTTATGCTAAAATAATTCCATTTTTAGCATCTTTGATATTTGGAAAATAATTCCGCATATTAGCTGACATTTAAATAAATTTTTCCTTAAGTTATATTATGAATGCAATCCATACTTTTCCTACACATTTGGTAAAAAATCAAATGTGCTTGAAAGACTTCAACTATGCATGCATTTTAAAATAGAATATATTTTTATAAAAAGACTGCCTAATTTACGAGCAAATACATCGTATATATCCCACAAATAGTATATAGAAACTGTATTCAGCAACAGTTTCCTTTTTCCAAAGAATTTCTCCTTTTATATAATCACAATATAAGTAAATTATTTGATATAGTGACTTTAAGATTATGCGTTTTGAAAAATAAATTGTTACTTAGACTCTGTTAAATAGAATTTTGAAAGCAAACTCATGTATGAAAATGATTATTGGCAGACGATATTAGTGAAACATACATTTATTCTTCACGGTAAGTAGAAGTTACAAGTATATAAGTAGTTTTGTAGAAGGACAACAAAACGGATCATTACGGCACATGTAATTGTTCTAAATTGTTTGCTTGCCTGTAACAAGGATTAAGAAATAAATCTAAGAATTATTTACCAGCAACAAATGCATTAAGCATCTTTTTTATACATTTAAACATTAATAAATGCTCATTTAATTAAATAACAGAAACGAGATTCACTAAGTTCCACAATTAATGGTTGACATATTCAATGGAGGATTTTCATCCAAAATAGGCATCAATAAGGGATTGAAAAATGAAAAGAGGTTCCACTAGAAACACAAGTACCAAATTGATATATCAAGATAAATAACTCAGAGTCATTACCGTCCCTGACCTAACTCACGATGACCACCGTACTCAATGGAATGCCATATATGAGAGTACTCCGAAAAGAGTACTAAGATGATCATGACCTTTGCTTTTCAGGAAGACATATACATATTCGTAGCTCTTCTACTGCTTCTTTTTATTAAATAAGATACGTGCTATTAAGAACCATAATTATCTTTGCCATTCTTATCCTGACATTTCTATATCGTTCTCATTTTTACTCCATGGTATACTTAATAAAGAAAAAACAGTGTAATTGCAAAAAAAATTAAATAGGGCTTTGAGGCATCTCCATTCTTTAAACCATCCTTTAATATAAAGATGGATTTTTGAAAGATATCCATCTGTTTATCTGTGTCAAACTCAAAAATGACTTGAACTATAATAGAGAAATATAATAATTGTTTTTGCACCAAATTTGAGCAATTAATATTATGCATGTTCTCAATTATTTTCTTTCTACATTATTATTGTTGGTTTAGTAATATCAACGTCCCGTCGTAAAGCAACACTAGTGTTATCGTAAATCTAAGTTTTGAAAAGCTGTCAGATAATGAGGAAAACTCCTGAGATGGTACTCCACACTCTTTTTCATACCACATCACACAAGCGTAAGGATGTATGGCCCTGAAGGATTTCATGGGCAAAATATCTTCGTACACGACGAGTCTTTATTGTAATAGGGCCTTGAACCTGAAAACTTTTTGATCAAGAGATAAGACCTAACAGTCAATCCACAGTGGCTCCACTTTATTATGAATAAGTATATTTAAGTATTAAGGATATATTATGACTGCGGTTGGTAAATTTATTTTTAAAAAAAGAAACAATTATAGCGATTATATTTTAGGCATGTTTTATGGTTATTATCATGTTAGAACGTGATGCTGTTTTGGGGATGAGGTTTTTGGCGTCAACAAAAATCTATTGTCGAAAAATAAAAAAATTATTATCTGTTCGAGCATCTCAAAAAATAAGCTTTTAATAATGCGCCGTCATCGCATTTGTAAAATCTCTAATTTAAAAAAACAAGTTAATTTCTACAGCATATAAAACCTAGAAAATGCCATTTTGAGCACGTGATAACATGAAATGAAATAAATACGAAATGTGATTTTTTTTAAAAACAATAAATGTGAGACAAAGTTTTTTTTTTGGGGGGGGGGGTCGTTTACAGTACTAAAGCTTCTCATTCAATGAAACCATTAAAATGAATATATACACATATATATAATTGAACTTGCACGAGCACGTGCTGCTTGACCGTTCAAGAAATGATGTTCCGACATGACACATTGAAATATTTATAGCAGATTTTATTTTAATCTTTATTTTATATTATTGACATTCGATATTCATTTAAGTTTTCTTTCATAAAGAGTACTTCAAAATATTTTGAACAAAAATTAAACGTAGTTTACCCACAAAAAACACGTAATTCTTGAGACATAATACTAAAGTAAATTTTTACCATTGTATTGAGCAGAATAAAATAAAACATCTAGGTTATATTGAAAAACATAGTCTTAACGGAATACAAAACCAGAATAGCAGAAACAGAGCAACTGCATGAATAAACAACATGATAAAACTGTATGGCTTTAAAGGAATATTCCTTTGTCTATTTGCTAAATTTATTTCAATTGCTCATTCCTGTATTGTTTACGTCCGATTTATAATACATTTTATTACCTGTGAAACTATGCTGTTCCATTTTGAATTTATATTCCATTGAGCATAAATGGAATACATTATTTGGTGTATTCCTTTCTTGCATTATTTCACTCTTAAAGAGTTTTATAGAAAGGGTTTTCTCTACATTTGCTGTCGGATATTAAATAATTTTTTAACCGTTCTATTTGAATTATTTAGTATAAATTAGATATTTATTATAGAAACTGCATAAAACTTCTTAACAATGTTTTTAATACCTCATAGTTAATCAATAAATATTTACTTTGAAACATTTTACCTTTCCGCAATCAATTAATCACCATCAGCAATTGATTAATCACTAATTAATCAAACTATTTATCTTTTAGGAATTTAATTTAATCATCGATTCATGAAAAAAATATTACTTTCAAAATTTACCATTAACGTAGTTTCTCTTATTCCCTTTAGCAAATATAATTTTTCTTCCAGAAAAAACAGGAATTAATCCAAATATTTTTGTCCAGGATTTGAATATCTTACATGGATTAATGTTGAATATAGATATCCTAATCAATTTCCAAAATTTAAGTGTTTGATCTGCGCATTCGTTTTTCGCGATTCCTTAATTATTAATCCAAATTACAAGGCTAAATACAATTCTGCTTAATTTGTAAGCTAAGGAAACTAATATGTAGGCAAGAATTAATTATTTTCCTTTACTTATAAATTCTTAAGCTGATATTTATAACTGTTCAATGGAATTAAAATATATATATATGGTGTTGGAAACAGGAGTTCAAATTATTTAGCTCAAATACATTCTACGTGTGCCGTTGGCAACAGCAGATAATATGCAATATAATTATTGTTGAAAATAAACGCCGGATGATAGAGTGTCAACGTTATCATTACAATTTGATTTTGAGGCAATTCAAACTTTATATTTGGTTGCTTTCAGATGTTCTTAAGGTATGCTAATATGCGCAGGTAGCTTTAAGTGTTACTAGCCGCCTTTGGCGACCAGTCGGTTTGCCAATATTAATGCCGACTAAAGGGTTAAATCATTTTTTTTATATAACCTGGTCTCATAATAAGTTTTTCAGCAAAATATTTTTAAGCTTCAAATTTCAATAGTCATATAACTTACTTTTACTATTATGTAGGCCTTAAGCAGTCCTATCTCTGAACTCCGCATCTCTCTCTGATTTTCTATCAGTGCACGTAAAATTCAGTTTTAAATTAAATTGAAAATGATGAAACTTCAATTAATATAAAGACCTCTTTTCTCAATCTAAACATGTCTTTAAATAAAACTAAGAACTGAAAGCAGAATAGTTTTATGTTCAATACAGAAATTGAAAATTATAATTTTTATTTTATAATTTATAAGACCTCAAGAAATTATTCAGCAAAAATTTTCACAGGTTAACTCAAACCTTCAGTTTTTAATTTTAATTTTAGATGTAAGTAAATGTTCTCAATAATAACATTTTTTTAGGTTTATAAACATATAAAAAATTATGGTTTAAATTCCTTTGGTCTTATAGATTCATATTTGTAAAATATTCTTAATTTTTCGAACTTCTAAATAAATAAATAAGCATTTCTATCTTCTTCAAATCTGGCTGATTTAATTAGTTCTGAATATTTCAAGTTTAGAACAATAATCATTATCATAATCTAGACTAATTATTATAGAGAAACCTTGATTGGCTTCTTTGAGATCTTGATAAAGTGATCGAAAATCGCTAGTTTAAGTCGAATAGTTATGTTGAAATTTTCATAGATCGATCAGCTTTGATGAATGATTTAGTTGATTGGAATGCCACTTTTTTATTTAAGGACTTAATGTCTCAAGCATATTTTGTAAAATATGATTCACAGAGCAGATGATGTATGTAAAAATTTAATTCATCAGCATTTTTTCCCTAAATCTATAATTACTTATTTCACTTGGACCAATTGCTAAGAGATTTATGTCTCTCAGCAAAAAATTAAGAAATTAGATGTTGGGCTCCAATTACAGAAGATGCCTTGTAGATGTTAAGCCCTATTTTCCTTAAATAAAACTGTTTAATTGGATTAGTAATATATGTGTAGTAAAATATGTGTAAATAAATAAATAAGCATTTCTATCTTTCTATTTCTTTAAATCTGTCTGATTTATTTAGTTCTGAATATAAATTGCTTTGTGTTCGTCGTTTCTTTGAAATGACGTCATTTTCAAAGTTCGTTTAAGATTTCTTGTTTTTAAATAATTAATCTCGCTCTGAGAAGATTATCGTTTGGTACTTTTCTAAAAATTCTTTTTCAGTTTTAACTGTCGCTCTTCTGTAATATATTTTTACTTTGTATTTTTATTTACTTTCATTCTTTAATGGAATTGTTAATTTTGAAATTGCAAACGATCAAGAAAATTTTCAATTGCATTTACGGTTTAAAAAAAATATCACATTTCCTTTTTTTTTTTCATTTCATATAATCACGTGATGAAAATTGCATTTTTTCTATTTAATTTTTGGTAGTAATTAACGTTTTTTTAAATCAGAACTTCTGAAATTGTGATGGCAACATTTTATTGAAAGCTGATTTTTTTTTTTTTTTTTGAGATTCTAGAGAAGATAAAATTTTATTTTTACTTATTTATTTTGTGAAATAAATTGTTGAAAAAAACGATTCAATTAAATGTTTAAAAATTCATTAAAAATAGAGTTTTAATTCGTCGGTCAAAACATTAGTACTATTTAAAAGCTAATTTTTTGAGCTTTGACGTAATGCAAAAATCAATTTTGTGCTGTAATATTTTCAGAAGTTATAGCGAAAAAACGTTAAAATTTGGCAGTTTTTTTAATTAATTAAATTTTTAATTAAAAATTCAAAAAAGGGCTCCGAGGTGCATATTCCCGGCACCCAAGATATACATATACCAAATTTTTTAGCTGTCGATTGAACGGTCTGGCTTGGACGGCGCCAACACACACACACACACACAAACACACATTGTACTTTATTATAAGTAAAGATAAAGATAAAGATATAGATTAATTAAACTTATGAGCTAAATTTATGATTGCAAAAGATTCTTCATAAAAGTATATTTCCTTTATGTTCTAAAAGTTATTTTTTCGTTTTGATCTTTACTACTATACTCTTATTAGTAAATTCTATGGAATTTTAAAAGCATATCTTTTTATAATCGGAATAAAATTTTAATCAATCTATTTGCTAAACTTAAAAGTTGTTTTGAAAACATAAGGTTTGTGTTGAATATTTTGATTACAAATGCATAAGTGTTTAAAATTGGAAAACTGTAATACGTGTGGTAGAGAGAAAAAAAAATATTACATAATGGATTATTACTGAAAATAAAATAAAACAATATAAACAGCTTTCATAATGTTGCTAACTAAAACATTTTGAAATCAGTATTACTAAATATTTGATACTAAATATATAAGTAAATGCATATATCGAATATCTTAAATACCTCGGCGTCCTGGTATAGGGGTAGCGCTTCTTCCCTGTAATCGGCGCTTCCAGGGGTCGAGTCTTGGTTAAAGCATGCATGTTCTCTACCCTGTGTTCTATCTGTGAGTTGTGTGAAAGAGCTCCCTCTCCCCAGTAAAAAGGGATTGTGCATGCGAATGTGTGTGTCGTCTTCATATAAAGTAGAAGTCGGATTTTACTCTCGTTTGATCAGAGGCGTTGCTCTCAAAAGCTGCTGCTCACTCGGCTTAAATCTCTGACAGTTCCTTAAAGGGCTGGTAAAGTGCCATAAATAACAACAACAAAGAAATAAATCTTTTAGTTGTTTTTCATAAAAGGGCCATTAAGTTGAAAATTCCTCACACAAAAATAATGCCTAATGTCCTTATTTTATAAGTAGATAAATGTCTAGTAATTGCTGAATCCTTTAGCTGAAAGGCTTCCTTCCTTCTACTGTATACTTCCTTCCTTCCTTCTACTATATTCCTTCTAATTTGGCTTCAGAATTGTGAGTTAAATTCAACAATTTTCATTTTGACCTTAGTAAAAAAATCCATGATATTTTTCCAGCAAAAGATTTTCTGTAGCTTTTAAGTAGAATGTCAAAATAATTAAATAACAAAATGTTGATGGATAGTGAAAGACTAAAAATAGGCTAACATTCAATTTTTTTGAAGAACCATTTTTGAAATATTATGATGATCTAGACAAAATAATTTTTTTTTATTTTTTATTATTTTTTTTATTTCTCGTCATGTTCTCTATTTTTTTTTTTCAGCAATTTCGTGTAATTTGCAGGTGTAGCATTAATTTATTACGGATATTACTTTCAAAAACGTTATAAATCTAATAAAATACAATCATCTTATTAGTTCAGAATCTTCTTAAGCCCCACACGGGAATTATAAAGACCGACAGTCACAATCTGCAGTCTTAATCGTACATTAAGTCTTGATAAGAGATGACGAATAATTGGATGTGTTCAGCGAAGTTCAAGCGTTGTGTTAAGCTTAAACGATTTCTTAATTGAGCCGAGTCCAGGTATTTATTGTGGAAACATCATCGGATTGTGTGTGGAGTAACCTGTCGCGCAGTATAGAGTCGGAGACAGTGGTGAATCGTTGACGCTTGGAGAGACCATATAATGAAGCTACATAGATTCCCTTCTGCTGAATTCTGTCTGACCATTTTGTGTGCTTTGGGTATTATAACTACAGATTACTACTTGTGTGTTCCTATCCTTTATAGTGTGATGCTATATGTTACCTTTGTTCGGCTTGGATCTGTATTTGTTGTCTTTGCATTAATATAATCACTTTCAATAAACGTCGTCACTTGTTTGACTGTCATGTCAAGACAGTTTATTTTGTTGACCAACAGATTGGAAAAAAACCCTCAGAAGTATTCATAAGAATATCTGAAGAAAAAATATTGTTCAATACAAATATTTTTTTAAATTTTTTTCTCGTTGAAATTAATTCAACGGAAAAAATATAAATATCAGAACAGTATTTTCATGTCCTATTTATTTAATCCATAATTAAGCGTTAAAATTAATTTTTTCAATGCAATTCTGCATATTTTTAGAATTAAAATCCTCTGTTTTTGATGATATTAGTTAATAAGCTTACACGTGACTTCTAAGAAGAAAAAATTATTTTCTTTTGTGACCGGGAATATCTCGTAAATATTTTCTTTCTCGCGCTTTGTACAAATATTTGTATTGAGATTAGAAACAGAAATTAAAAGTTACTAATCCCAAAGCGCACTTCTTATATTTTGTAATTAGTGAAGATATGAATTGAAATTATTTATCCAATGGAAAAAGATATTATTTTTTCAGCATGTCTAACTACAAAATATTTGCTAATATTTAGCATATTCTTAAAACAATTTCAGTTTAATATTGTACATTTTTATAAAATGTGAGAATAAATTTGTGATAAATTAACACTCGAACCGCATATTTTACATTTTGTCTCAAATAATCAATTAATTAAAAACTTTTTTCCAAGAAACAAGGCTCAGAAAAACATTTTTTAGGCGTTTGAAATATGTCGTTAATTAACGTGTTCATTAATAAATAAGAGTATTTCAGAATAATTCAGGAATTCACTTCTTCATTTTTAAGAGATATTGATTGGAAAGCTCATTTGCAAAGTTTTATATATGTTCAATATTTTTTTTTGAATTTGCTATAT
>JAOUZG010031626.1:317699-342858 GCA_026289955.1 Argiope argentata | reverse complement strand
ATATATATATATATATATATATGGCAGTAAGTAGGGTAAGTAGGGTAAAGTAGGGTTTTTAATTGAAATATAACAGCAGTAATTTCCCCAAAAAAGTTTTAAAAAATTTTTCAAACCACTTGTGTCTTAACAGATATGATTTATCATTACTTCACTTATTTATAATATCTTATCACCCCCAACAACTACCTCAAAATTACCCCAAATGAATTAATAAATTTTGGGTAATTGCAATTTGGGAAATAACTCCAAATGAATCTGATTTGATCAAAGAAATGTTCTTCGGATTACTTCCTTGAGATTATAATGGAAGGCAAAGGGGAAAAAGATAGTAACTGATGTTATATATTCTACAGGATAAGCTGACTATAATTCCATGTTCTCCTGTTATTCCAGAAGTACGATGTTAGACAAACTGAAATAGAATTATGTTCAATAAACGTAATAAAGGACACACACGCTCTAATATCTTCAACAGTTACCGAAACTTTTCAAAGGAGAAGCTACTGCACATTTTCAAAGGAGAAGAGATAAAATTATACTAGTTAATTAAACATTAATCATCCTATAAAATTTTATAATTCCATGTTCCTTGACATTCTACTTTTAGTCCCTCTTTTTCCATAAAAAAGTGGACCGTAATACAATTCTGAGGATGAAAGAGGATTGAATCGAATATAATGGATGAAAACTTCGAATATAATGGATAAAACGCAAAAAAATTTAAGTCTAATATTCCTAAAAGGAATTGAAGATTTTAAAATTAATATAAATATAATTATCATATAACCCTGAAATATAGCAAAGGTATACAATTTCTAAAATGCATAGCCTTCTCTGAACCGAAAACGCTATTTCATACTTCAAAAGGTGAAAGAATCATATAAAAGTGGATTATATATTAATAATCCTCTAAGGGTTTATAATTCCCTTTTGAATAATATTTCTTTTTAACTAAGGCATATAACATCATAATTTTTTCTTCTATAAGCCCAATTAATAAACCGAAGAGTTCTTGTTAAATATAACAAAAGAAAACCACATGGGAAAAAGATGAAAGAGATGAAATTATTTACGCTGCCAAACAAAAGACTTGAATAGATTCCGTTGATGAAAAGACAGTTAATCATAAAAGGTGGACCTTGGAGGATCAAAGAAGATTGAACCAAATGCAACAGGTTTCATCTTTCTAATAAGTTCTTTGAAGCTCAGACACAGAATATTAAAAGCTCATGAAATAAAAATCCGCTTTTATCTGGTATATTATGATATAATATAATCATCGAAATGTTTTTAAATGAAATTATTTATTCTAATGAAGTGGCTTTTTTCTATTTAAATTATTTTTTCTATATTTAGGAAATTACTCGCAAATGGTATAATCAATTTAAAATTAACACTCTTTTCCAACAAAAATATTTAAGTACAATATTCGAATATACCGATTCAGTACTTCATCTATCTGAAGTTTGATAAAAAATATTCGGATTTTCAAAAATATTCGGATATTAAAGTTATATTCTGCATAACGTTTTACAGATGTTACTCTAATAAATATATTTTACAGTTTAGATTATCCATTATTTATCTCTCGTATTGCTTATCTAAAAGTTAAATAAATGGTTATTACGTATTTTACCGTCTTCGTCAATGATCGCCAACGGTTTAGTAACATTTTGGCGATGGATTTAAATTTGGCGATAAAGATCAACCGGATTGCCAAGATTGGCTGTTTAACGAATCATTGGCGATGACTTCAAATTTTCGATGGTATAATCCGTAAGTACCAAATAAATGTGCAAAATGTGTTTTATTAAATTTCGGTAATAATGTGAAATAATAACTTCAAGTCACATAAAAAACTATTTATGATGAACATGTAATACCTTTGAAAACTAATAACTACCTTTGACATTATCCGTATAAAATGAACTAATGCCTTGGAAGTAAAGAGACTGAATTCTACGAATGATGAAATACATTTTAATTATCATTTAGTTTACTGACAATTAAAAGACTCTCTTTTTTTCTGACTAAAATTTCAAATTAATAGAATTTTTCTCATAACTTAAAGCTTCATTTGAGCTACTAATCCCATCCTAAATGAAAATGCCTTAGAATCCATTCCAAATTTGGAGAATTGTTTTAGTTTACCGATATTTATAAACATTTATAAAACCTTCAAAGGCATCAAATATTTGTCTTCAAAATTCTCCAAGGCAATTTGTTGATTAAGGAGTCACGAGCAAAATTTGACATAGGGCTAGCAAATATCCCCTTGATATGGTCGTTCCAGATTCGAGCATCGCTGTTCTTCTGTGTTCTATCTCTAAAGAGGGTGAATGTGCCCCCCCCCCCATTAAAAGGTGCTGTGCAAGTGAATGCGATAAGTGTGTAGAAAAAGTCGTACTCTAGGCCCTAGTTAGCGCTAATACAAAACAAGATACCTTTTTTAAGCTTAAAGTGCTGTTTACCTCAGCAATCTTGCCCATGGCAAGTACCATAGAAGCAACAGCGACAACAAATATTATGAAATTTTTAATTTTTTTTAAATCAAATTACTATTTTTTCAAATAAAATTATGGATAATATAACATTGTATTTGATAGTTAAGAGGTGAACGTATTTAAAATACAAGTGTTTATGTCATGTTAAAAATTTACTTTAAAATAAATTGCTTCTATTTGAATACTTTCTTTAATATCAAATCAAATGCAATCAAAACAGTTTTAATATAGCTGCTTTAACGAGCTTTAATTAACGAGCTGCTTTAATTTTTAGAAATCTTTTTCAAACAAACATTTTGATTCGCATGACAATTTTTCTTACTTTAATAAAGCATACTTACATTGAGAAAAAAGAAAAAAATAATAATGCTGCCAAAAAAGCAGCATGTAAAAACTTGATTAATTTTTCTTTGAATTAAAGTTTTCACTTAATAAATGTAATCTTTATGTGATTTTAGTAATTGCGTTTCTTCAAATAAGAAGACGAAATTTTAATTCAAACTATAATTCAAAACTGAATGCAGATTTTTTTGATTAAGAAAAATGTATACATTTTTTTGAAATCTTGAAACAATTTACCTTCACAAAAATTTCCTTCCCAAATGTATAATATATGGTAGTTTTAATTCATACAGAAAAGTAATTCTATTTTTAAAAATTTTTACAATTATTTCTTTGAAGAAAGATTACATTTTTTCTTGTTTCTAAAACATCTGGAAAGAAATTGTTTTTACCTTTTACTAAAATGCACATTTTGAAATAAAAACATTGTACATGAGTTCAAGCAACAAACAACCAAATATCATTAATCTGTTTTCTAATTTTTTTCCATCATTACGATCAACCAACCAATTTGAATCTCAGTTTTAATTGGTTTGCTTTTTAGAAGAGGGAAATCTTTTCTTGTTTCTAAAGATTAAACTTTCTGTAGACTAGCAGTTTTTTTCCTTTTTATTACAGCCTTTTATTTTGAAAATTTGAGCAAACTATGTTTTTATTGATTATATTTTCCTAGAAAATAAAAACTCTTCAAATTTCAATTTAAAAAGAATACGTTAATTGTTTTGCTTGTTATTTCACGAGCATATAATTCAAGTTGAGCATGAAAATAAATACAAGCATTAAAATGGTAGCAAAACGCAATGATTTTTGCCATTAAGTTTTGCTCACCTCTAGTAATTTATTTTAATGAAATCTTTCATTTACTATTCTTATTTAGCTAAATTTGAAAATAATGAAACAATTATAAAATAAATAATCTATTTACTATTGGATATTTTTGAATTTTATAACTGTTTAAATAGAAGAATAAGAACGTATTTTACAGGAAGAATTATTCTCTTTTGCATTGTTTATAAAGTCTTTTTTCCCTCTTTTTTAATATCCTTCTTATTTTATATTAATATTATCAAACTTTCGCATATCTTAATTCATGCCAGAAGAAAGCACCTCTCAGATTACCAGTTCCGCTTGCCGCATCATATTTTAAACAATAATTTAAATGTCTCTATATGAAAAATAAATATTTTTATACGGTAAACTTTATTTCCACGGTCTTAGCAAATCATAGTTAAAAGGAATTTAGCAGACGATTCTATTTTAGACATTTTTTAACTGCAACTATTTTTATTTTAATTAAAATATTATTAAAAAGTAAAAGCAAACGACTTTTTTCTTTGGTTAATATACTTTTATTAATATTATTTCATTTGTTTATTGAGTAATAGCTGATGAGCAATTGTAAACGGTTCAATATCTGGCAACGATTTGTAATAAATATTGTTAAGTTAAAAGAAAAAAGCAAGCCAATAAAATTCTAAAATGCTTTTATTTTTACTTTAGTTTTTAAGATACTTTGCTAGCTATAATTTGAAGCTGAAGAAATTGGATAGCTATTTTATAAAACATGCAAAACAGGGATAATTATTTTGCTGATGATCCTTCTGAAAGTAAACATTCTCCAAACAAAAAAAAGAGCATGTTAATTTACACGAAATATGTCATCAATAATTTCGCATCAGACAAGGAATTCTCAAATGCTTTTAATTCTAAATTGTTATCAGATAATGTCTATAATGGGCAATTTAAAAATAAGAATATATTTGATAAAACATTAATAATTTATAACTTGACAAAACAAAAAAAAATATTAATCTATAAAATAAAATATAAGTAATTAAATAAGGTAATTTTACTTTTAATAAATTGACAGTGATATCTTGTAACACCATAAAATATGCTTAATAGAATTGCTTTATTTTATAATGGAAAACTTAATACAGAATTTTTAATGCATGTAATTATTTGGAACTCTCTAAAAATAGCAACCGGATTGTTAAATAATAACACATTAATATTCGCTCAAAAGTTTTCTCGTGTTTCACATCTAGAGTTATGTCTTAATGTGGTCTTGAATATGTAAATAAATTATTTGTATGGAATAAAGCATGATCATAGAGCACGCCAAATAAATTTTTTATTGATACTTTAGATAACTAACCACAGAAGAAAAATGCATTTAAACAATTGAATTTGTGTTTAAAATGTTAATACGTTAAGAAATTTTCTCCATTTATTTTACTATTAGCTATAGGTAACCGATTTTGGAGAATTGAGATTGAACAAAGCATCAATAACAGAAATAGAAACATGTTTCATAATCTCGAAATTATTGAAAAAATGTTAAAAATAGAATGCTGCTAATTGAATTGCATATATTCTCTCAAAAGCTACTAAATTTTTCGGAATAAAGATCATAATTTTAATACTGGTGAATTGCACGACTTATGTTTAAAGGGTAAGAAATTTGTTTATTCAAATAACCGTTTAAATGATAGAAATCAATAGCACTATTTATTCAAAAGTAATAGCATTTAGCACCATCCTTTCTTGAGACATTAATATTATTATATAAATTAATATCACAGTATTTACATTTTAACATCAACATAAATATTTCTCAACTTCCTAAAAGTCATGAGACTAAATTGAATTCTGTGTACAGAAAGTGGAATGATATACTCAGCAAATATCAACATGAAAGAAGTTCTGTTGTCAAAGAATGCTTTAAAAACTGCAGTTTCGAATACATTTAACAGCTTTTCTAGCTTTGCAAGGACTTACTCTCTCTTTACAGACGCGTATTTGGAATTCTTTCGAACACTTTACTGCATGGAAAGCTTAAAAGCTATCTTCTCGGAGCTAGACGTCTTCTATTTGGAGAAAGGCAGAGAAAGATGTACCAGGAGAAAATAAACGATTTTCAAGTGACGCTTTTCCTTCGGAATATTTCCATGCTTTTACTGGATTTGAGTCTTTTTGTAAAAGATCTCGTGAATGATCTACTAAACATATATTTTCATGTCACTTGGATTAAATATTGGCTAGGAATTTATTAGGCAGAGTATTATCACAGTTGCATAAAAACGAAATCGCTTAATCTACGAATAATTCATTAATTTTTGTTGTTGTGACTTATGGCACTTTACGAGTCCGCTTACAGTTATCTGTTAGTGATTTAAGCTATGTTATCTGTCTCTTGGTTTGTCAGTAGCGCCAACTAGGAAAAGAGTACGTTGTATTTATTTTCAGAACCCATTTTTACCGGTGGGTTGTTTTATTCGCTTCACAGATCCAATACAGAACAAGAATAAGATTCATTAACGGACCTAGGACACCCAGATCACAGGGAAAAAGCAACCCCCCCCCTATGCCAGGAGGCCGGTTTGCTAATTTCTCTTGAAGACTTATGTTTTGAAATTGAAGGATAGCAATTTTTACAGTATAAGAAACTACATATATTAACGGACACATTCTTATTCGAAGTATTATTAAAATTTGAAATTATAATAATTAGAATGGAAATTATTTAGATATATTATTCATTATTTTATGAACTTAACAATTTGTATTTTTTAATTACTATGTCTAAGTTTTATTTCTAAGGAGTGAAAAATAGGAAAATGTATTACTTTCCAACTATCTACCATACTACAGAAACCCTGTACCAAATTATGCATGCTATATTGAATTGAAATGAAACACAATCACTACTGCTGGCTAAACCGGTAATTGTGGATAATTGAAAATATATAGAATGTTTTGGTTTATTAATATACATAGTTATTTTTAAGCGATCTTTTAATCTCTTCTAACGAAAAGCAGTGCTCATGTATATCCAGTTTTGGGTCATGCACCTACACATAAATGACAGTGTTTAGCTTGTTATTTGCATGCAAAGTTTTTTGTGCTAGGTTATTTTATTTCTCTCTCTTTCATAAATACCAATGTGTAGCTTTCAGCGTTTAGTTAAAAAAAATTCAACATAACAAATTCTTGAACAAACGCAAACGATAATTTATGAACATCATTTCAGGATTATTTTTACCATGTCAGAATATGATGTTGTTCTTAGGATGATTTTTGGGAGTCAACAAAAATGAAAATAAAACGTTGGCAGGAAAAAAATTATTATCTGCATGAGCATCTCAAAAAATAAATTTTTAATAATGCGTTGCCATCACATATACAAAAGTTCTGGTTTAAAAAAAAACAAGTTAATGACTACAGTTAATAAAACCTAGAAAAATGTCATTTTAAGCAAGTGATTACATGAAATGAAATAAATAGGAAACGTGATATTTTTGTTAAACAATCAATGCGAGACAAAGTTTTTTTGTATCGTCTGTAATACTAAAGTGAGTCATTCAATGAAACCATTAAAATGAATAAAAGTATAATTTAACTTGCACGAGCACGCGGTGCTTGGCAGTTCAAGAAATGACGTTCTGACATGATTCATTGAAATATGCATAGCAAATTTCATTTTATTCATTTATTTGTTTTTGTAAATGTCAGTTTTATTAAGTATTCTTTTTTTAGAGACTGTAATTGAGACTGTAATCTTGCCGCGTAAGAAAATTTACCAAATTCAATACCAAATTTGCTATTTAACGGTATCTTATATTCCGGCATTTTGGTAATTAGAGAAGTTTTATTCATAATATTTTGTTAACACCAAATACTGATTCAATAGTAGGAAAAAAGGCTTAGCATATAAGCTGCAGGCAAATTTCTCGATACATAAAATGAAAGTGAAAGTCGACATTATAGCAAACTAATACATTTCGCTAATTACCATAAAGGTCCCCTTTGGGCATTGGTATGGCTACAAAATTATCTCACGCTTTATACAACAAAAAGTTTTAACGGCATATCGGCAAAGAAGGTCACGTGATAACGGTAAAACCACATTTTGGTCACGTACACAATGGAAACAAACCGCTTTCTAAATGTTTGTTTTATGTTCCCCCGTACGATTTCAGCACATTTCGCTAAGCAAAGTTCCTTTTTTTGAAATGAGATTGATATTTTTTATGTAACAAAAAATGCCAAGCTTTAAAGAATAACGGTTTAAAACTTTTTTTTCAAATTTATGAGTCTTTTTTAATCCCTTCTCATTTTTGTGATTGGGTTTCTGAAGGTAATTTATGATAATCTATTAGTTTGTAGCATTTTTGTGTTCCTCTTTATTAAATTTATTTTAGTAAGCATCTTTTATTCGTCGTATATGTCTTTACTAACTATTTTATGGCTCTGTTTACTGCATTCATACATTGCTTACATACACAACAATGTAAGAGCTAGTTTGAGATGAAAGCTTTCTTTTTTTTCACTTTTCTATCGACTGGCGCTTAAATGTCTTTTAAAATGTAAACCAATTAAAAATAATTTTTTCATTCAAATTTTGGAAATCAGAAGTTTTATCGTATGTTTCTGAAAATCTAAGAGAAAAATTTCTTTAAATGCATCAACATAAAACGATTTCTTTAATATATATTTACTGTTCATTTGTTAAAAATATACAGTCCTATTTTTTAAAATATTTAAATGAATTTGAAATATAAAGATTTTGATTATTAGATCAAAGCATAGAAACATTTTTAATATTGCATTTTCAATAACTTTGCTGGTTATTATAGTCAATGAATAATCTTTTTTAAATATATTTTTCCACGGATAATTTTATTTTTATTCAAAAAAATTACAAGTTATAATATAAAATTTAATATTGAGAGTAATAAACATCAATTTTGTATTCAATAGGGAAAAATGTTACTAAATTCCTAAAAATATTCCAATTGTTGTTGTTGTTTTTTTCGAATTCCCGTTGTATTTTAGTAAAATCTAGTATATTTCGTTTTTATAAAATTTCGACAGAAATTTTGCTTAATCTTATTTTTTTACTCTCGTATTCTTTATCTCATTTTTTTAACTTAAAAAAAATATTACGTATTTTGATTTTCTAATTAATTTTTAGCCACTTATATCTTCCACATAACAAATTTGAAAAAAAATTATTCTTAAAATCTGAAGTCATAGAAGTTGCTATCTGTTAGAATAAATCATTCTTTCAAGTTCTTAAAAAATTAATTTCAATATCTTTGTTAATTCTTATCAGAATTTCGGCTACATTTTCTATTCAGCTCTTTTAAATGAAAATTGTTCCACAATATATAAAGAATAACGCCTTTCTAGCCAGAAGGTATGATTTATTACATTTTCATACAACAGTAGTTGGTAGGGAAGTCCTTTTTATAGGGTATTTTCTGTGAGAAACAGATCAAAAGAAAATAGTTTGACAGCTAATTAGACAGGCCAGCTTTTGTTGCGAAATCAAATAACGCTTGTTTCCAAAACATGTTTGAACTGCCTTTTCAGAAGTTTATTCAATTCTGAAATTAATTGTAATGATTATTCATTAATGCTTGTACGGTATATTTGTAAGTATCAGGAAGTAATAATTTGGTATTTTCATCGATTTTTGAGATTATCATTTATAAAATTCTGGCAATGATTAGGATAAAATATGAATGGGATAAAGAATACAGTTATATTTATGCATGGAAGAACAACATTTAAGTGGGTTCGTTTGAAAAGATTTTGAATGAAATTCGGTCATATTTGCATTCAATAATTCCATAAATCTATTCGATAATTTCAAAACTAAGCGAGTTAATGCCAATTTTTTTCTATTGCACTTATTTGAATTCTAAAAATACTTACATCACGCTGCTGAATATAAATAAACTAGGGTTCGCTTCTAAATTTTTTTAATCTTTTGGATGGGTTATATTTACAAAATTTTAACTTAAAAAAATGAATAAAGTTACATTACTTTTCACATTGAATTGTTGGTTTATTGCAATTTTTCTACTTATGAAAAATTACTTATTCGAAAGAGAAAATCAATTTATTTAAGCTTAAAATTAAATGTAGAAATTTTAACATTTCCATTCATGTATTTTCCCTATTAAAAATGCATATCTTAGCAATATGAATTAAAGCAACACTTTTTAATTCACTCCTTAACACATGCATACTTTTTCCTGGACTGAATAAAATATGATATTTTTTTAATCTAAACTTATTCATTTCTCTACTATGCTAAAAACTGGCTATAATATTTTTTTTCTTTTCTGTAATAGTGGAAAAAAATATGAGAAATGCCAAAGAGAGACTTTAGTAATTCTGTTTATTTGTTGTATTTTGTTGTTCACATAAAAACAAAATTATCTGAAATTTTTTTTCGAACAATTCCTTTAAATTTCCAAAGAAGTTGAATTCGGAAAATGTATTTTGCAATTGATGAAAATAGTAATTTAAAAAAAGAGATTTTATTTTTAAAATAAGAAATTTCCCAGACGATTTTTAACGTGTACATGAATAATTAATTAAATGATCTGAAATACTCAAATAATTTTCCATCTTGTAAATCGTTTGGTACACATAACTGTGTGAAAATCTTTTCATCAAGTAATATTCTTATAAAAAATACACAATCGAATTGCATTTTCATATTTATATTTCAAATTTTGAGATGGGAAAAATGAAAGTAAATAATTTTACTCTATTCAAATAATCCGTTGCATCATTAAGAATTATTGCGAGAAACATGAATAATAACAATTTCAATTTAGACGAAAAAAGAGAAAAAAATGTATATGGTAATAAATGAAATACTTCAATTGTTTTATTTAAAATGTTAAAGGTTTCTTTTGATTTTATTTTAATAATACTTTGCAATCCCCAAATAAACTATGTCTTAATTCTTAAACAATTAATTCTTAAAATTAAATTCTTAAACAATAAATAAAATTAAATTCTTAAAACAATAAGACAAAAAAATGAAGGGCAAAATATACAACATTTTTTGGAACAAACATGCGTTAGGTGTATCTGAGTGTCATATGATTATTCTAAGTATCCTCACAATTCTAAGTCATCGCCATTTTCTACCACCGCCAGTCAGGAGGAAAAAATAGGAGCCTTTATTCATCGGTTTCTCTTTTCTGTCCATCCTGGATATGTGCGGACATTCATGTTTGCCGAAATGATGCTGTGGTTTTTTTTTTCTTTTCTTTCTTTATTCTCTGTGTTCGTGGTGGCTGTTTACTAATCCGGGAACCCGGATATTTATGGTCGAGGAAATGTAGTCGCTCTGTTTCTGCTTTTCTCGGCATCTGTTTCTTGCTGCGCTTCCATCTTTACTAGCCCTAGTGGCACAAAGATATTTTTGCTATATGGTACCTACAATATTTCCAATGTTGCCTAATATCAAAACAGTAAATACTGCTTAACATGGGCTACATTTTTTTAAAAATAATGTGCAATTATATCCAATATGTTTGCCAATTATCGAATATTATGGTTTTCAGAGTTTAACTCATGAATTATTGTTGATTTACTTATAATTAAAACATATAATAGGGATTCATAAAAAATATGCTTGTTAAAAATTATATGACACTAATTTAATTGTATAAGATATTAAATTCATGAGTCACATTTAGCTGTTTTTAAAATACATTTAAAGAAACAATTTTCATGCAGCAATACACATTCGGATTAAAAAGTTTCGCTCAAAAGTAGCTAAAAAAATTGAGAGTACACATTAATTTTATTTGATAAATCAGACTTTCAATACAAATAACACATTAACTAGAAGTCTAAACGCATTTTCATTTTCACCCACAACAACTGAATTAATTTAAATTAAAAATAAATAAAAATCAACGAGCACTTCAAAAATGAAAAATATCAAAGGCTTTTTAAATAAACATTAGCAAATTTTTAAAGGCATGTAATTAAATATTAACACTTTCTTTCTTCGCGAGAAATTACAAATTTTTCATTGTTGGATTTTCAATGCTTTGAGGCAAACGTTTGCTAATGTTTATTTATAATGCTTTTAATATTTTTCAGTTTAGAGGTTTCGGTTGATTTTTTATTATTTTTATTTTAAATTAAACACTTGTGTGTGTGCGTGTTCTAGATAATGTGTTATTTGTATTGAATATCTAATTTATCAAATAAAAGTAAGGTGTATTCTCAATTTTTTGATCGACTTATATATTTTATGCGTAATAAAATGATAAGGAAAAGATAAAAGTTATTCTTTCTCAAAATATATATGTCTAGCAGCTCCATATATATATATATATATATATATATATATATATATATATATATAATTCTTCCGCTTGGTATGGCTATTAGGAAGATCGGAAAATATGTTTTAAATCACAGATTAGAGAATTAAATGTACAAAATTCATTAATATGATGATATATCAAAAATAAAATTAATATAAAGCCTTAAAATTTTTAGGAAATATTTTATCAATAATTCAAATATGCAATATTTTTTAATATTAATTTATATAATATTGTCCATATATCTCCAGCATTTGCGTTCATAATTCTAGCATGATATTGAAATCACCAAAATAACCTTTTCAATGAAGTACTGCTAATTTCTTAAGAGAGCTTTTGATTTAGTATTGCTGTAGTTGGGGAATCAAGGCCTACATCTAAACCACAAATTAGTTTCTGTAAATATAATTAACAGCCACACCAGAGAAGACCAACCTGAAAAGTAATAAATTATCGCATTTTGTTAATACGACGATATAATTCCACAGACAACGAAACCATTCCTTAATTTGAAGCAATGCGTAACTAATTTAGCTACTTTGCAGAGTTAAGTAATGCGAACGATTATATGATTATATGAAAACGATTACGATTATACGAAAAAATAAACTGAGAATTAGTTTGGCGTGATTTCGGTTAATATGTTTAAAAGGAATTCTCTCCTTGGCGTGTTATTAATTAGATATCCATTATTTACATTAAGAAAAATTTTTATAAAAGAATATGAATGCTCAAATGTAATAACTCTTACTGTTTTGTATGAGATGATTAATTTCGTGCTTACTCAATCGTTACGAGTTGGCTGCAAAAAAAATTCTTAAAGTTAACTATTTTCAGTTTATTCAGTGGTTTATTTGATATGCCAATGATTTAAATGATAAGGTAAAATAATATAGGGGGCCTTCATAATAAAAGCGACATTATGAATTTACATATTTCATTGGCCCATACTTTTAGGAAATTGGCTTTAAATTTTGGATATGGCAATGAAAGAATTTAAAATATATATATATTTCAATTTTTATGAGTTAATCCTTTAGTATAGAAATTTGATAAATAATGATAAATACTCAATTTCGTTTTAATTTTAAAATATTTTTCTAGTTAAAACTTAATCACTTAATTTAAAATATTTTTTTGAATAAATCACCTTCTTAGATGAAATGTTTATTAAATTTTACAAATATAGTTTGCACATTTTTTTATGCCGGGTGTTCTTTCAGACCCAATATTACTATTCATATAATACTCCTTTAAACGATTATATTAAAACCAATATTAGTTTTATTTTTGGATGTTTTCAGTATAAACATTAAATTTCTATGCTTTAGAAGGGTTTTAGAATGACCACATATTTTTGAGTTTGCGATTAAAATTAGTTACAAAAATCTTTAAAAAAATTCATAATTTTGGTTTTCAATAACCCAAGAAATATAAGCAAAACTAAAAACAAGGCAAAAAAGATATATATTCCCTAAAAATATTTAAAAACTTCACAAATTTCAATTTTTTAAAATGTTAAAAATATTTTTAGCTAATAAGGTTTTTATTAATCTGAATCAATTTAATTATGCAATATGAAAAATGAATTAATTTTTCCTAACTATATTGTATCCGAGTAACATTTTAAAAAGGGAAAAAAATACTATCTTATTTCAAACTAACACATTCAATTTTTCCTGTAACAAACTACTCACCAAATGCATCTTCTATACTACTAATAAAACTTATTGGAAACATAAATAGATAGGCACAGAAATGCTTCAGGAAATTGATTTTGTATAATTAACACTAATACTTATATACGATATATTCTCAAAATAATTTAATCAGGAGACAGTTTATATTATTGGTCTAGAATTGGTTTCCATTTAACACGTATTTCGCTAACACATGTTAGCTATAAATTTGTTTTCAACTCTTTAAAACAAATTCGATTAATTGAGTTTCAGATTTCAAATGAATTCTTGAAAATTTCTTATCGATATTTTTAAATGGAATGCATTTTTTAAATCTCTATCTCTTTTTTAAAGCACATCAAAGTTATTATGTACATTTTAAATGAGATTTTAAAAGATGCAAGCATTCCTTATTGGAAAAATATATAATTAAATAATATTATTTAGATATTTACGGCTATTAACTAGTAAACCGGTAATTATTGCATGAATGATTTATTACATTATTTAAATTGAAACTGAAAATCTTTAAAATTTCTTTATGTATGCATAGTATGGAAATTAATTAATGGAGTTGAAGTCTATGTCATCGAAAATGTAAAATTTAATATTTTGTAGGAATTTCTTGTCATATCTAAGCTACAGAACTAGAAATATGTAATTCATCAATTGTTTATACATAGAATTTTTTAAAAAAGGTGAGAAAAATTTCGAACTTTTAAATTAACTTAAAACATTTTGAAAATATTTTATTAAATCTCTAAACAACTACTCAATCCAAACATTCTATAATATTGTTATAATATTGAAGCTAATAAAAAAACTTACGCTCCATAAACTATTATTTTTATAATCTTCTTTTTTAAATTTTATGGCCATGAAGGGGAAAAAATACAAATAAAAATTAAATAATAAATTCAGAAATATATATAAAAGAATGCATACATACATTAGAAAACATTAAAGCAAAATTTCAATTCACAAGAAAAAAAGTTTTAATTCTATACTATTTATTGCATACTAGAGTAAATTAGAAATTATTCTGAAAGTCTCATAGTTTAAGTATTTAACTGTTTTATTTTCTTTACTATCTAATAAGACGACACGTTCTATTTTGGGAATTTTTTATTATTTTGTTTCAAATGGGAATTCATTGAATACATGACTTATCTATGTATTCGAAGTAATTTTCACGTTGAATTATAATCATTACGAATAGCTTATCTTTAGCTTACAGCTATCAAAATTCAATAAATCGATGTTCTTACGACAAACGGGCAAAACTGTTAAGCGGTTAAATGATGGAATACAAATAGAAAGCTATATCCATTATTTGAAAAATTTTAACCACTCATACCATCAACAATCTCCAACTATCGTTAAAATGCCTTAAGAAAGAAAGAGTGAGAGAATAAAAAACAATGAACTCTTAAAATATCTGGAAAAAGAATCCTCTACTGGCTCTATACTTATAACAAAAATAGAATTATTAATCAAGAAATAAAAAAATAATCAAAGATTTTTTTTTCATTCAAAGTACAATAATCCAGATTGTAGAAAAGTCTAAAACAATTAGGAAAATAAGGAGATGATTTTAAAATTTTAGTTTCTATTTTTCTATTATATAAAAGTTCATTTCCTCCAAACTAACAAATTCACCTACATGAATTTGATTTCATGAAAGAAATGGACTTTGAGTCTCTGACTTAAGATTACAAAGGAAGATGAGAAAAAAATAGTTATCGATAATGTATGCACCACAGGATAGGTTGACTGTTATTCAACTTTTTACTTCATAAGTTGGAAGTTTCATATACCAAATTAAAATTATGTGCAATATCCATAGCTAAGAGCATGAATGCTCTAAGATATGTAACAGTTGTTAATCTTAAGCAATAATTTTTGGTTTAAAATGAGAAGAAGTTAGAGTGTAAAAGCAGATTAAATATTAATTATCCCATTGGACATAACTCCACTTTCTGTATGACAGAACTAAAATGTTATAAGTTATTCCGACGTAAACTGAATAGCCGGATAATAACTAAATAGAATATTTTTGGTTAGGGGTAAAACAGTATGGGACGAAAATGAAAGAGAAGAAATTATTTATTCTGTTAAACGGAAGGAGGAACTGAATTTTATTTTATCATTGAAAGAAGATTTATAATTCCTGGCAACAGGCCAGGAATTTTCAATAAAATAGCAAAAGTTTAGACACATAATGTAGAATTTAGAGAAATAAAAACCGCCTTCAGTCGATAAATTCTAATGTAATCGGTAGAATAGTTTAAAACGTAAAAATAACAGAGTCTAACGAAATAAAAACTGATATTGTATTTTTTTTTTATTTTAGTACATAGTTCATAAGAATTATGCATTATAATAAGGGTGAAGGATATAAACATCTAAGATTTGCAACCTTTCTAAACTTTTAACGTTTCTTTTCATACTTTGGGATGGGAAGGGGAAAAAATACGTGCAAAATTTGAATGGATATTCATAGGAATTTAAGGACTTGCGATTCTATCTTCCATGATGTTCTATTTTAACCCAATATTAAATTTGTGTTTGTACATTGATAAAAGTATCATTATTGTTAGAGCTTTCAGAATGTTGGAGGATGAACACTTTTCAATAAAATGTCCAAAATTTAGATTCAAAAACCGTCTGAATTAGTGAGATGAAAATTCGTTTTCTATCTCTGAAATCTGAAGCAAAATAGCTACAGATAGAATGTAGTAAAAAAAACTTATTCAATATGAGAGAGTCACAATTACATTTTGCAATTATTGATAATCTTAAATAAAAGTAATTCCCATTATTTTTCAACTGGATGATCCAGTCATAAACTCAGTCCAGTTTTTCCCAAGCTTAAATTCCCACTCACCCACGCGCAAGCACACACACACGCACGCATTGGCTCAGCACTATCTTACGCTCCATACCACTCTGGCACTTCGCCAAACAAATCAAATTTTTCCATCTTTGATTATCTATGCCCTCCAAGACTCGTTACTTCGCTACGTATTCTACTGACTTTGATTGATTGCAGTTTTAGACTGAAGGCCTTTTGTAGTTATCTATAGGCGGGCAGAGAAGGTTCTCTACCGATCAGGCGTATTTCAATTTCTATTGGCTCGATCATTAAAATTCTCGAAATTTCCTGCAAAATCTATTTTTGTCGCCAGATGGACACCGAGTTGTGATGATACGTCACCAGATTAGCACCCAATAGAGCTGACATTAAAGTGATCTTACAGTGAACACTACAAATATTTAACAATATAAATAAATCAACAGGTTTGTAACAATATGAATTCGTGGTAAGTCTATTCTCCTTATCTTGTTAACAATGGTTATAATTAAACCAAAAAAAATGAATAAAATATAACAAAAAGACATAATCATTTTGAAAAAATCAAAAGTTAAAATTAAAGCTATTTAGAAAAACGTTCCTAAAAAGGTTTTGCCCAAAACTAAACATAAAACCTGAATATCACGCCTAGTTACATTCTCAACATCTGTTGCAAAATAAAATATTCAAATTTTAGCATTTTCTATTATATTATATAAACTTTGATCAAAAGGTTTTCTATCAAATTACTTTATCTTTTAGAATTCTTCATTAAAAAATATTTTATCTATACAAAGGTTTTATTTTAACCTTGATGATTTACTTACATTGGGAAAATGAGAAAAGGGAAACGAGATATTTTAAGATCACCATAAGCAATATCAAGGGGAAAACAGATTTTTTTTTCAGATTTAAAGAACTACTAAAGAGGTAAGTTAGTATTTTCATTTTTTTCAACTAAAGTCATTATAAATATAATCATAAAGTTAAACACAATTTTTCCAAAGTATACAAACTCTGCAACAACTAGATATTCTAAAAATATTCCTTCGTACTGTTATATGTGGAGGAATATTTTTAGAAGTATTCAAGTCCTATTAAGTGGTAATTTGAGATTATAAAAATTATTTTATTTCCTTATAGTTTTTTGAGAAGTCATTTTAATTTCTTTTTTTATATCAGCAAACAAATAATTTTTTCTTCTCTAATATTCGAAGTCGGAGCATTGTGTAGAATAAATAGCGAAACATTGACCAGTTTTCTGATTTTTCCCTCTTCGTCAGCAGTAACGGAGAAATTTGAAACTCGATTTTAATTGTTTGAGTATAAAAGTTTTAATTTTAAAAAACTTCACATTTCTTATCAAGTAATACTTTATTATTCCTTATTTCTAAACCTTCTCTATTTGATGCCATTTTATTTTTTCTGTCGTTTCAAAATTTTAAATAATAACCAAATTACGATTTTTATTAGTGTTTTACACCAAGATAAGAGCTCATCGATTAAGATAAATTTAAGAAAATTCATTAAATATTTTTTTTATCTTTTCAAATGGAAATTATTATAAAGTAAAAATTCAAATCTATCAAAATACTAATATGTCATGAAAATGATTTTCACTGTTAAGTTCCAGTAATTTATTTTAATGAAACGTGCCTCCCTTCTTTTTTGATAAATTAAAAAATAATACAAATTTTATAAATTATAATTTACTAAAATACATTCAAGCATATTTTTATCTGTTTGCAAAGTATAGTAAAAATTCATTTAAATGAAGAACTATTTTTTAATATCATGCTAACTAAGAGAAATATTAGAAAATTTACTTTATTACTACATTTCTTTTTGCCTTGAATCAGAAAATTCCCTTACATAGTTCATTTTGGGTGAAACCATCTCTCAGATTAATAATTCTGCTTTTGAAATGTAATGTCTTAATATTTTATTTAAATGATTAGCATTCCAAAATAAGCATTTTTATACTTTGTCATCATAATTCATTTAAATTTTTTCTGATAAAAAATATTTCTGAAGTAAAAAGAGCTATATTAGAATATAAACTGAAAAATGTCAAAATCAATTTTTCATTCCATTAGAAATTTAAACATTAGTTTTAGCCTGAGATTTATTAAATAAGTGCTACAATTTTCAATTAAAAATAAGAATAAAATCTAATAACGCAAATAAATAGGTAACAAATTAACAAAAAAAAGACATAAAATTATAAGATTATAAATTATAGATTCTTTTATATTATCAACTTAATAGGGATATAGAATATTTTATCTGCTTATATCTCTTATATTATCAATAGAAGAATATAAATTAACGATGGAAAAATTAAGTCAGATTTCATAACTAACACTTTACCTTAAAGATCTATAAAGATCACGGAGGAATTGTAAAATATTGATAATTTATTTATTAGAGCACAAAATAGCGAGTTAAGTTTCTATTGTTATCCGAGAAAATTAAATAAATAGAAAAAAGGCATATTAAATATAATTTAAATATTTTATTAAGATTGTTAACCTATTTTCTTCCTTCCACTTTTTTTTTTTTTTGCTCACCCTAAAAAATCCGTTTACGCCAATATTTCTGATGCTAGGGATCCGTAAAAAGACGAAATAAATTCCCGTTTATATTGTTCCGTTTTCAGCGTAGCGAGTTCGGATTGATTGGATTTTAATTGAGGACAGGATGAATATATTTATTTACAGCTATTTACAGGATGGCTTGAGAAAGGGAAAACTTCATATAAAAAAACAATACAGTAGTCAACTGTGACTTACAGCGTAAATTCAAGCCTTACGCACAATAAAAACAGACTACAAAACAACTATTGTGTAGCACAGTAAACAGTAAATCAGAGTGAGCTCAGTAAAACCACGTTAAAAGCAAACGTAAACACAGCTCACTAATAACAAGCGAGAAAAGTAATCAGCTAGCCCAGCGAGACACTTCGCTTTCGAGAGAAAACTCTCAACTAACTAACAGCCAGGTTCTAGAATTATGGGTTCACGAGGTGCCTAGCCCCGGCAGGGTCTTATTCTCGAACTCGGCTAAGATGACTTGAGTGCGGCTAGAAGAGAACTAGCATGGACTGGAGAGTTCATGGAGGTACCATCAGAGGTTAGGCGTGGAGGGGAGACTAACTAACAGCCAGGTTATTTAGATGGAAGGTTTGTCGGGGCACCCGCCCTGCGCAGCAAGGCTATCCCCATGGTCCTGGCAGATGTAAAATCTGGCAGCGTGGTACGGCAACTCGTCCCTTATATAGCCGACTGAGCACGTGCCCGAAAGTACTAGAAGCAACGTGCCGCTTCATGGAGGATCCAGCGGCTATCAGACTCTTCCTTTCGCCAAACCAACCCGCCTGACGCGAAGCTCCTCGCCAAACGTCGCCAACTTCGGCATGTTTTCGTTGCACTCGCCCGCTTGTAACATTATAAATAAATCAGAATTTTTAAATTATTGAAAAAAAATATTTAGAATTTAGATAAAGTCACGCAACAGTTATTGACGAAGTCCGAAAACAGCATTATAAATGCATGATGATTAAAGTGTTAAAACGTTTAATTATATATTTAATTAAATGATCATTAAAATAAGTAAAAAAAAACAATTTATATTGTAACCGACTATAACCATCTTTTCATCTTTATATTTATTTATTATCTTGTGAGGTAAATGTCACGGTGTTTTTGTTTCAGGCTTTGAAGTTCCAAAGTTGCAAAAAGAGAAAATTGATTATTTATCATTTTTGAGGCATTTTTCGCTTTTAGGATTATGGGAAAATTAAATTAAGCATTTAGCAACTTATCGCCAACAAATATACATGTATTTATGTATATTGAGGTTTTGAGATTAAAATGAGACATCGCTTTTCTAAAAAAAGATGATTGAGTTATATAATTTTCACTTCATCGTTCTAAACCAGTTAGAACCGAATTCTCATAAAAAGAGAAAAAAAAGAGATTATTGATATAAAGCTTGAGAAACCGAATGAATGAAGATGAAAGAAGCCTCATCGTATAACTACGTGACTCTTCAAACTATTTAAGTACCTAATATAATTTAGACAAATGATGACTTAAAATATAATAATGCTCTCCCATGATAATGGGAAATTTGTGATTATTTTTATTTTCTTTTTATTGCACAGATTAATATCGTAACGTTTTCATTTTAGTAAACGCATAAGTGTAACATAACGTTTTGCCAACTATTAAAATAAATGAATAAAGAGAGAAAAGAATTTTGAATGTGCTCAATAAATTAAGAAATAGTGAAACATTCAAAACATATCCAAATAAAAGCGATTCTATTGTCAGAAGCATGTGTTAAACGATGTACGTAGAACAATATTCATGCACGTAGAACAATATTTTTTTGTATTTCGATCACTTATTCTTTCATATCATTCCTTTATTCTGGTTTTCTTTAAAGGGTTTACGGAATGGAAAGCTGAAAAGTACTCTTCACTTCTCCAGGAATCTTTTATTCCAAGAAAAGGCAGATATAAAGATTTCTCCAAAGAAGATAAACGATTTCAAGTGACATTTCTCTTTTGAACTATCTCCATATCTTTCTTGGAATGGAAATGTTTTGTGAAAGAACTTGAAAATTGTTTACTAAACACACATTTTCAAACTAATTTTATTTTAAATGTCTTGGTAAGCACTAGATTTTTCAGAATCTTAACCGGCATAACACATGAACAAAAAGAACAGTTTAAAATATGAAATACTTATAAATAACATTCTTTCAGAATTTGAACAATTGAGATTCTCATAGCATAAGTAGAAAAAGCTTTTACTATAATCATGTAAAATATACTTTAATTACGAAATGTATTTTTAGTTGGAGTATCATCGAATTTTCAAACCAAAATAAGTGGGATGGAAATGGTTGAAAGACATTATTACTTTCTTTGTTATGTGTTGCACAAATATTTTTTTTTCTTTTCCAATGATTGTGTTTATTATTTCTTTTATTGTGAAAAGAATCAAACATGAAGAATTTATAAAAAAGAAAAAAATCAGTGGCTAATATTTCAGTAAAATAGTAACCAATACTATAAATAAATCATATGACATTTTATGCATATTTTGAAACCTATGCACTATTTAATGATTATAGAGGCTGTATTTCAATCATTTTTCCCAACAAATTTAGTCTAGAAAATAGGATACTGAACGTTAAATGTACCAAACAATCTGGTAAAAGAAATAATCTGGCATGGAATCAAACGAAAGGTGCCATTAAAATTAAGGATATTCCCACTTACGGATACCTTCAAATGGTGCCTGCAACAATGAATTGAAGAAGTGGAGGTGTATAAAACTATAAGATGAACGACAAGTAAAAGATTAAAATGAAATCTGCAATGCATATTTCAATGTATGATGTCGGAGCATCATTTCTTGAACTGTCAAGCACCACTTGCGCGTGTAGTTTAAGTTATATTTTTATTCATTTTGATTGTTTCATTGAAGGAGTCACTTTATTACTGTAAACAAACCAAAACACTTTATCCCGCATTTATGGTTTCAAAAAATATCCCATTTCCTACTTATTTCTTTTCATATAATCACGAGCTAAAAATGACATTTTTCTAGATTTTATTTACGGTTGCCATTAACTTATTTTTTAAATCAAAGCTTTTTTTAAATGCGATGGTAACACGGTAAAAGCTATTTTTTGAGATACTCGTGAGGAAAATAAAATTTTTATTTTTCACTTACGGATATTTTTATTTTTCGTCTGCAGATTTTTGTTGGCGCCTTAAACATCATTCTCAAAACAATATAATATTCTGAAATGATAAAAGCCATATGCATGAGAAGTTGAATAAATTACTTTCAATGTTAAAAAATTAAGTTACAATCAGACAATTAGGTCACAAATACTTTGTTGACAAGTGCGTTACAATGCAATGTGATACACATACTAGCACAGCAGTTCTCTATATAATTTCCCAGTCATCGGGGTCATTTGTCAGAACGTAGCACTAACCACTCGATGATCTGACTAAAGAAAATCGTTCCTTGATTTTGGAGCCAACTCAGAACAGCTATCTGAACCTGGTCGTCGTTGGAAAATGAAATGAGCTCTGCCAACATATATTCCCAAGTCCATTTCAATGTGTGCCGTGATCTATTTGGTATTACTTAGAATAATATCTTCCATCCGCTGAACCATGTCTGATGTGTTTACAGTTGTTGACCTTCCTTGCCTTTCCGCATCAGTTAAATCTGTTAGGTCGTTTTCGAACTACTGGTACCATTTCACAATGGTTGGACGTGACCCATATATGACCAATATTTCATGAAGAATCTCTATTCTCGTTAAGCGTTTTGCCCACAGAAAACATATTGTTCTGCATACTTCAACAATGGAGTGAATTTCCAGCTGACCCGTCAATATTTCTTATACAACGCAAGAACGGTTTTCACTATCCGAATTAAATTGCTGCAGTTGCAAGTCCTGCCAGCCCAATTACCATTTGCGCTCTTATTTTACCATGATGAGGGAACAAATTTAACTTTTTTTAACATAATTTATTGTAAGATTCTTTTCCACATTATTTCATGCATAAAGAATGCTATCGTGAAAATAGACTTAAACAGACAACTTGACTGAAGACAGAATAACTGAAAAGAGTTGCCTGTTTCACACAACGAATTTTGAAGGTAGCAAAAAGAGAATTGCTGCCTAGTTCGTTAAGCACCATTGTTCGACGTTTATGAGTGATGACACTTTGATAACAGTCACTGAGGATCACAGTGAACTTTGCATGATGTCTTGACTACTAATAGACGTAAGGGTGATATTGTCAAAAAGCTTCAAACCATTTTTCATTCTAAATTTTGGATTTTATAACAAATGATAGAATCTGTGTGTAGTTGAAGTTTCTTTTTTCCCCAGTTTTTCTTTTAATACTGATAAGGGTTGAGGTAAAATGTTTCAATTTAAAAATATGAAATATTTTTGACTCTTACATATAATTTTACAGAGAATTCTATTGTCACTTCAATGCAGAAAATTCAAAATTCACATTCAATTTTTTGAATGCTAAATAAAAACATTTACAATACAAAAACAGTTATCCTTACTTTAATCTGAATAAAAAGCATAGTGATGAAGTAATTGTAGTTCCTAACTTTTCTGATGAATCCTTGTTCCTTTTCTGGAAGCTCATCAAATGTTAATAAATTCTAGCAGAAGCGAACTTGCTTAAAATTGGAACAAGTCCTTATTTTGTTTTTTTTTCTGTAAAAGAAAGGATGTCTTTTTATGCAATTAAATTGGTATTAAAAATGTGTTAAATATTTTAAAATATAGCTGGAATTTCTATAAATGTTTTTAATATTTAGTCAAAAAGCAATGATATCAAATAAAAAATAGATTGGGCACCTATACAGATTATTGTGCGGTGATAAAATTATTGTGCAGAAATAAGATTATTGTGAGGTGGGAGGTTCAGTGACTGCATATGAAGACTGAACGCTTTGTTTAAGATATCAAGAGATAAATTCAATTAAAAAAACAATGCCGTAAACGGTTGAAAATGGGTGAACCAAATCTATTAATGACAGCAAAATAAAACGAATATGTTTCCTAGATAGAAATACACCATTAGCAGATATTAGAAATCAATTGAATGATGCTGACATTTATGTTAGTTCAAGAACAATCAGAAGATCCTTAAATGTTGGATTAAGAGGTAGACTTGTATTAAAACTCTTAAATCAATTTTCAACAGCGTATAAAAAGTTAGCATTAGGCGAAGGAACGAATTATTTGGTAAGATGATTAGTGGTCACAAATTTTACGAAAAGAGGGTACAAATATATTGTTGTTCGTTAGTGATGAAAGAAATTTTCAAGACATAGAATAAGGAATGAGCAACATATTGACTTATTCAGACAACTATGAACAACTTCGTTAGTGTTAAGGTTTGGTTATTCATGAAACCAGGCGATATCAATCTTCCTCCCGTTATCGATGGGACGTTAAATGCAAGAAAATACATTGACGCTTTTGTAGAGCCAAAACTCTACAACTTCTATCAGCGATTTCCTTTCCAAAATGTAACATTTATTTTTCAATAAAGATTCAGTTCCTTACCACACAGGAAAAATATCGGTAATGAAGTTTGGTACAGTGGGTATTGAATAATTATCACAGCCAGGGAATGATCCTGACCACAAAATTATTCAGAACGTATGGCACCATTTGAAATTTATTTCACAAAATAAGCATTCTTCAAATAATAGAGTATTATTGGGACTATAAGTGTTTCCTGACATCATTTCAGAACAAAAGAAGAACTTAAAACGCCATTCCTCTCAATGAAACATAAGTGTGATGTTGTTATTAAAAAAGGATATCATTCTAATTATTGATATCTCAATGCAGTTACCATCATCTCTATAATTATTGA
The DNA here is from genome assembly GCA_026289955.1 of Argiope argentata. Classification (NCBI taxonomy): domain Eukaryota; kingdom Metazoa; phylum Arthropoda; class Arachnida; order Araneae; family Araneidae; genus Argiope; species Argiope argentata. The sequence continues at coordinate 317,875 of JAOUZG010031626.1, read as the reverse complement.
CACTCAACTTTTTTGTATTGTAAATATTTCAATTTTACTTTTTTTACTGATGTCAGTAATAAATTATTTTAAAAAAGATTTATAAGTGTTTGTATATTTAAATGGTAACTCTTTCTATAAGCATACAAACTTTCAAAAATGTATACAACTTTGGTCATCATTGTATGCATGTATGT
>JAOUZG010031626.1:300079-317299 GCA_026289955.1 Argiope argentata | reverse complement strand
TTTGTTCCTTCACTCGGGAGGGGAGAATCTGCATGCTTTAAGCTTATATATATATAATGATGTTTTAAAATCTAATTAATTTCCAAAATCTTATCTTAATTTAGCTAATAGTAAGTTAATTCTAAAATATTAACTTATTTTCTGATGTCATTCCACTGTTTCCATTTAATTAATTCAATAGAATCTTTGTAAAATTTCCAAATAAGCTTAAAGCATGCAGATTCTCCCCTCCCGAGTGAAGGAACAAAGTGCTGATCTAAATAAATTCTGCTCAAATATCTTTGTGTTTCCCTTGCCTGTTTCTGTGCCTGCAGAGAAAATCCTTATCGGAATCTCATCGTGTAAAAGCACTTTTAAAAAATATTTTTCCTATAAAAATCTTATGGTATTTAAGACCAAGTATAAATTAATTTCATTATTTTTTAATATTAATCTGATCTTGTGCCATGCTGTGAGTGGACACGCTTTGCCCGTGATGTAGAATAAAACGAGCCTAAAAATTATGTGATTACACACACACACACACACACACACGCGCACACTCATTGTGTTTTAAGGAATCCTGGCCGAATAATTATTAGGATAATAATTTTAGGACCTAAAAATGCAAAGTTCAATGAATAAGTAGAATACCTGGCTAATCTACAAATTAATTAATTCGCATTCTCAAAATATGTAATCACTTGCATTCAGTATTTTAATACGGTAATGTGCACAATAGTGGTTTCCGTATCGTTAAAGCTCAAATGTTTGTTTCTCTTTTTTACTTTTCCTAATAATACTCCTTTTCCATCAGTTTTTTTAAAATTTTACCCACCCACCCACCAATCCTCACCTTGTTTTTTTAATTTTAAAATTAACGAAATAAAATGTCACTGTTAAAATAATATATTTACTTGAAACAACAATATAATATTCCTTTGCTACCGCGTCGTGTTTTAAAATATGTGACTGCAAATCTAAATGTACAACAAATGGATTTGCTTGTCGTAAAACAAATTGCAATGCAGATCGCCATTTTTTAGATTGTTTTAATAATTTAATTTTTTTACTTATAAAAGAAAAAAAATATTTCGCAGATTCTAACTCGTCACAATCTAAATGTTGTATTTCATCCAGATAAAATACACTTCAAAAAGCATAACACAATAAAATTATTGAATATATTGATGTCTTAAAGAATTATAAATATCGAAATTATTTGCTTGAGAAAGCTACATTTGGGAATTCGAATTATTTACGAATTTTATTCAGAATAAAAAACTAAATATTTTTCATACTTGTTCAAGAGGAAATATAATGATTTTTTAAAAGATGTTTTTAATGTTTCGTTTAAGATACTCATGTAAGTTAGAAGCAAACATCATTATTTTAAAGCCATGTCACTTAAAATGTTCGAAGAAATTCCTATATGTAAATAATTTGCTATTAAATCGTAGAAAAATGAGTGAAGAGATGTATGGGGAGAAAAAAAACTTCTTTCTTTTTAAAAGAAAAATTTTTCCCAAATAATTTCGTCATTAAAAAGTCATTAGGTTATTTTTCCAAGTGAAGTGTTTAGTTTAAGTTTTCTAGGAACAAAAGTTGTAGAAGTCATTTGTTTTAAATTTGTCATATAAATGCAAACAGAAAAACATATAAATGTGTAAAAGAATAACAAAAATGTTCCTAGATATTTTTTTAGTAGTCATATTATTAAATATTGAAAACTTTTAAGAAATAACTACTTAAATTTGCCGAATTTAAATTTTGAGGAGAAATTAATTATAATATATATTTAATTGTTTTTTTCCATCATTTGTATCATGTTAGAGCATGATGTTTTTGGGATGAGGTTTTATCGTCAACCAAATTTGCGTAGGAGAAAAATAAAAATGTTATTACCTGCATGGGCATTTCAAAAAAAAAAAAAACCCAGTTGTATTACTCTCGACATAGAGGACTTTGCTACCACGAACAGATTTAACGAGCGTCAGCCGCCAGAAACTCGGAGGAGAGAAAAATAAAAATTTGAAGCAATGAAAAATTTCTTACTAGCAAATATTGTACCATTTGAAGAAAAAAACCGATGAAGAGGAAAACTTGTATTATGTGTCATTATTGTAAACACTCGGTATGTGAACAATGTTCTATAGCTGTGAGCCCCAGATGCATTTGAATGATGTGAAGAGCAAAAAATATTAAAAAAAGAATAAATAAATATTCATAAGAAATTAATTCAAAACGTTATATTCTTCATTTTTTCTTTTCTAAATCATCATATTTATTTTTCTATATGTCATCCCCTAATTTCTTAAGGAAACTCTTAAATAATATTCATTAATTTAAAAAAAATCTTTTTCTTATAACTTCGACATTTATTATAACAACAATATCAAATTAATAGATATACTTTCAGTACTGGTAACTAAATGATTTTTAGACATTAACGAATAAAAGCATATTCTTACGACAATATTTCAGAACATTATATACTTCATCTTTATTCGGTAAATTATAATTATTATTATCTTTAATGCCTTCCAATCATTTTTAAAGGAAGCATGTACTCATTAAAAATATTTAACCTGTTCTTAAAACACCGTTCTAAACTTTAATATAATAACATTTAACAATTTAAAAGTAAAATTTTTAATAATTTTGGCAACTGTAAGATTTTCAGAATGTTTTGTGTGCCATGAACTTATCTTGCTAACTTGCTAACTAAAGACTTAAAAGAATAATAGCAATAGAGTTATTTTGACTCCAAATATTTGACCACGTAAGGAGATTCATATCTTTATTTGCAGAATAAAAATTCAGCAACATATGCTAATTCTTCCATTTGATTAACAACTAAATATTCATCCAATTAGTTATTTAATTTATTTTTTAATACTATTAAACAATTAGTCTTTTTTCTTAAAAGAATTGGATAGTAATTTACATTAGTAAGCTAAAGTGGTTTTAATAAAATAGTGGTTTAAGAAAATCATAAAAATCTTTTTTGCTGTTTACAGTTTATATTATTTGTTTGTTTTGAAAACATTACTTAAAAATAAAAATATATTGTTACGAAATCCCCTAGAGCTGAGCAGGGACACAATTTTAAATTTCGTTTGAACGTCCATTAGAATAATTCATCTCTGTACACCTATTACTTTTTCCCTCTGTAAAATTACTTTCGCGTGCTAGAAGACGAACAAAGAACCATTTTAAATGCAACTGTAAGTAGAAACCAGAATTCATTTGTACCGGAAGGAAAATAACTGACTGCATGCTCAGGTGCAAATTTCACGTGCACAAGGAAGAAGCGTGATTGGCTGTCTTGTCCTATTTTGCTAGAAATTAAATTTTCATTAGGCTGAGTAGGACAAAACGAAGCATTTGCAGCATTTTAGCCATGTTCGAGTAATTGTGGTGTCTTTAATTTAAACTTTCGAGACAGTAGATTTCACTTTTAAATTGTTGGTTTGTGATACGAATATGAAAGCTTCAAATAGCATTCCAAAGCTATATTAATGAAAAGTTTTTATATCATAAATTTGTGAAATTTAAATTATTTTAACAATGCTGCTAATTAAGTCAAATACATGAAATCGGCTGATGTTTAATTTATATCATATAGCATTATTTTAAACCGGTTCAGTGGTGTCAGAAATTTTATTTTTAATGCCATAAGATGAATTATATATTCCCATAATATTATTTTTAATACCATGAAAGGAATTATATGTTTATAGGATATTATTATTATTATTCTATTACAAACATATTGTTACAAGTGGGCCGAAGAAGAAAGCTTTGGCGATAGTTGACGAGGAGCTTGGTTCCCGCAAGATGTCATTTGGTGAGAGGAATATTCTGCTAGCCCCCAGATCATTCATGGTGCGTCGCGTTACTCCTAGGAGCTCTCTCGTTCGGCTTTATAAGGGACTGGTTTCTGCAGTTTGGCAGGTTCTCACGAAAGAGAGCGACTTGTTGAGCGAGCTGATTGTTTTTCTAGCTTGTTATTAGTGAGCTTTGTTTACGTTTGATGTTAACATTGTATATTTGAGCTCGCTGCGATTTACTGTTTTCTGTGCTATACGGTAGCTGTTTTGCAGTCTGTTTTTTATCTTGCGTAAGACTTGCATTCATGCTGTTAGTGATTGTTGACGGCTGGATTGATTTTATCTGAAGTTTGACTTTGTCAAGTCATCCTGTAAATACCTGTAAATAGATGTAAATAAATTTGTTTGTGTTTTCCACGAGTAAAGTCCATTCAATCCGAACCCGCTACGGTAAAAACGTAACAATATTGTTGTTTATTTACAATATTGATTCTCGGCACAGTAAATCTCAGGATAAGAAAGTTAATTTTATAAATATATCTGATGAATAATTTAAATAATTACCGAGTATATGACCCCTACCCTACCACTTTTATTAGAATATCCGAAAAACAAATTTTGAGCCGAGGCGAAAAAATGTAAGATTATATCAAAAGTAAAAAATTCCATTAAGTTGTATTTAATAATAAACCTCCTAGAAATGATGTACCCTTTCAGGGAAACTGTATGAAACAGATATCATTAGATAAGTGAGGTGAAATCTAAGGTCATTTTAAGCGAGAAAGCACTTGAGAATAGCAGACGTTTCAAGAACCGTTTTTAGTCGCGCAAAATCTCTCGCCTGCAAGTAATCTCTGTGCAATCTGGGCTGTTACAATGTTTATAATTCATTTCATTTCTACTATAGCTGAGCATCAAATGTATTTTGTTGTTTGCCTGTTTTTGTGTTAAATAAAGCATTGTTATATGTCATTTATTTGTTTGATAGTCTCTCAGTACACCCACAGTAGTGTAATAAGATTTTCAAATTGATTTTTCGTAATGACATTATTCATTGGTATTAATAATTTAATGACAACGACGAAATGATATATTTTAAATTATAAAATATGCAGCAGTTTATAAGCTTAATTTAAGATTGTAGCATTGCTTATTAAGTGGTCAGTATGCATTTTGATATGGTTATACAATCCCTGCTCTAGTGTTTCTGTAGGAAGACTGAAACAAACAAAAAATTGAAGCGTGAGCAAGTCTTTTAAACATTTTAACTGTTAAGTTTAAAAATTCTATTAGTTCCTTTCTGTCATTTAGCTTAGACCGAAAGTAACTGCTTAAGGATCCTCCTCATTAACTGACCATTGTTCAAAATTACAAGATTCAGTCCAAAATAAACATCCTGAAGTTTCAAAATTTAATTATCAGAAAAATTATTTAATAATTCAATAATATACCAGAGAGTTCCATTATTGACTGATAGTTGACTTTAAATTACTGTTCCACACGTTTTACTTATATAAATACTGAAACCCTAAAAAATCAGAATTAATTTCGATAATTTGAGCTCCTCTTTTCTTTAAGCGTTAAAATCTGAAAGTTTTCAACAGCAATTAGGAACTGGAAAAGGATATACTATTTCATCTAAAATGGCGAATGCTTTTCAAACAATTATTTGCTTCTTCTATAGCTAAAATCCAAATTCTTTTTAAACTTTCTCAGTACCTTAATTAGATATCCAACTTTTATTAAGATACTTTTATTAAGATATCCAATTACACATCAGATTGTTGAAAACTTGTCACTTTGCTTTCAACGAGCTCTTTAAACTTTGCAGTAATTGAATTAAATTTTCTGTCGTTAATGATTTGACGTTTCTTCAATATCCTTTCGGCTAACATTTCTCTGAAGTAGCAAATACAAATATTTTCCTCGCTATGCAATTACGAAATTATCTGTTGTAAATTGTTATCAGCCCATTAATGCAAAGAAGTGAAATGGTTTCACATTTATAAGGACTCAATGAGCTTTCCTTATAAATTCGATTGAAGACCCACACTTCCACATTACTTGACAGATTCGAATAACATTTGACATACTTGTTCGATAGTACTTAGAAGTATAAAATTTCTCAAAATAACTATTTACTTCTTTTGAACCATTTGCCAACAGAGAATGGCTATTATTAAAAGTTACTAAAATGTTGTTGGGTTTTGGTCAAAGTGGATATCCTGTATACATTAAATCGCATTTGCCTTAAAGAAAACTGATTTATTGAATTAATAAAATAGATATTATAGACACAAAAAACTGTGACTTGCAAGTTTTTTTCAAAACAAAATATCGTTTTTTCTTTCATTCGAAACAGACGAGTGTTGAAAATTACATTTTTCCTGACTTAATTTCCAGTGAAGGTTTACTTATTTCCTAATTTGAGCTTTTAATAATGTGATGGGAACAAATCATTAAAAATTAACTGTGGTAAAAATTAATTTTTTCTGAAGCAAGCGTAACTTATATTGTGAGAAATAAATAATTAAAAATTATGATTAGTTTATATTTTTAAATATTTATTAAAAATAAAATAGCTAAATTAAAAAAAATCTTTAGGACTTCAATATGATTTTATTTTTTGAGCTTTAGTGTTTTTATAAAAACCTTATTGTTGTTTTATGAGGTTGCCATACACAAGATCGCTGAGGTAGTTTTCTATATAAGCCTAATTAACATATCTTATTTTGTAGTAGCGCAAGTTAGGGCCAAAAGTATGAATTTTGCAAGTCACTCATCACACTCGCTTGCAAAGCCCGTTTTTCACTGGATGGCATATTCCCGCACCTCACAGATAGAACATGGAAGAAGGAATATACTCGAACCCGGGTTGCCCATATCACGGCAAAGACGCGCGCCCCCTATGCCAAGACGCTAGCTATAAATTCATAATGTAATATTTTAAATAATAATTATATAATAAAATCTGATATTTTTGAAAGTTTATAAAATTTAAAATTAAGTTAAAAGGTTAAACTAGTTAATTCAAACACTAAAAGTTTGCTTGATTTTCAGTTAATTAAAGTTATAATTGAAAATTCAAAAAAAAAAAGCTTCCAGGTGCAGATTCTCGACCTACAAAGTATACATGTAACAATTTGTAGCTTAGACCAAAGATATGGTTATTAGTGAAGTTCAAACACACCTATATGAAGATTTATTATAAACATAGATATAAATAGAAGTAAAAATAAATCCCAATAGATAAGTTTAATATCATCAAATAAATTTCAATTTATTTTCTAATCTATTTCTTATGTTGATAAATAATGAGCAATTTTTTACATATCTTATTTAACATTTCTTGACTTGCTTACTGCATTTATCAATAATTTCATAAATGGATACTGGTTTATGTAGTTTACAATTAAAATTGAAATCTGAATTATTGAATGTCTTTTATTTCTGCCTATATTTTACAATGTTCCCTTTTTTTCTGCTTATTTATTTCGATCCTTTGTTGATGGGCTCCTTTTTACCTTTCAATTTATAACTTACTGTTATCTGCTGATGTATCAATCGAGCATTTAATCAATCGAAGAGAAGAAAAGTAATCTTTATTTAATAATCTGACTTGCTTTCGACATGATCATATCAATCAAAGGTTAGATTAAGGAAAAGGTTGGAAATTATTAATCATTCATTAACTTTCATCTTCAAACAAAAATAAAATTTTCTCTCCATTTTAAATAGAAATTGAAAATGTAATTTACAATTAATTTAAAAGTAATTTAAATATGAAGATTATATCATTGGATTAAGAAAATTTCAGGGTAAATTTTTTACCTTGCAAATGAATAAAAAAATTAAAGTTTTTGATATATCTAAAAATACTTGTTCAACTTTTAAATCGTTTGGTAAAAGTAAACAATAGAATTTTGTGGAAATATTTTCCAAAAATTCCAAATAAAGACTTTTTTTTCATTTTTATACTGATAGTTGTAATTTCGAGATTGAAAAAAATAAGAAGAAATCAGTTCATTCTGATCAATCAACATGCACGGGACTAAGAATTAATACAAGATAATAACAAGCTCATTTTAGACGAAAAAGCTAAAAAAAAAATGCTTACAATTAAACTACTTCGTTTATTATATTCATAATTTAATTTGTTTTCCTTTTATTGTAGTATATTAATACTCTTCTATGCTTAAATAAACTGTTCTCATGTTATTTAATGTATACCTAAAGTTTATATTTAATTATCAGATTTCAAATTATCAATCACAATAAATTGTGTCTAAAATAATTGTAAAGCGAAACAAATAATAATAAATAATAAATATTTTTAGACTAAAAATACTTTAGGTTTATTTTGAAGGCAATTTTCATATTTAGTATGGCAACTGAAATCTGGTTCGTTCCGATTTTCTTCACCTGTCAGTAAAAAGAAAAACAAGGAGTCTATATTCATCGGTTTCCTTTTTCTTTTCCATCTGGGATATTTGCGGACATTCATGTTTGCCGAAATGATGCCGTGAGTTTCTTTTCTTTTTTTTTCTTTATTCTCTGGGTTATTGGTGGCTATTTACAAATCCGAGATCCCCGATATTTACGGTTGGGAAAGTATAGTTGCTCTGTTTCGGTCCTTCTTTCGTACTTTTCCTTACAGCGTTTCCATCTTTATTAGTCCTAGTGGAACAAAAATAACGTTGTATTATTATATGTAGAATATTTTCAGTGTTACGTATCAGTGTTCAGTGATGTGAGAATAAAGAATGACATGGATTAATTAATTTCTAAATTTATTTGACAGTTTATATGTTTAAAAAATGTATCACTAAAATACTCTTAATTGATTTTACAATCCAAAATTATGGTTGTATTAAAAATATAACGTACTTATATACACTGAAGTGACAAAAGTCATGGGATGACAGTTAACATCAACATCATGTCGGTCCTCCTTTTGCCCAGCGAAGTGCAACAACTCGACGTGTCATGGAGATCACAAGAACTTCGAAGTCCTCTGCTTGAATATTGAGCCATGCAGTCTGTATAGACGTCCATAATTGTGAAAGTGTGGATGGTGCAGGAGTTTGGGCACGAACGGACCTTTCGATGATGTCCCAAAAATGCTCGATGGGATTCATATCGGGCGATCTAGATGGCCAGATAATGAGCTTGAATTGTCCGGAATGTTCTTCAAACCAATCGCGAACAGTTCTGGCCCGGTGACATGGCGCATTGTCACCCATAAAAATCCCATCGTTGTGTGGGTACGTGAAGTCCATGAATGGCTGCAAGTGATCTGCGAGCAGCTGAACATAACTATTTCCGGTCAATGATTGGTTCAGTTGCACATGAAGACCGAGTCCATGCCCTGTAAAAACAGCCCACACCTTTATGCAGCCACCACCAGCTTGAACGGCGCATTGCTGACAGTTTGGGTCATGGCTTCGTGGGGTTTGCGCCACACTCGAACTCTACCATCAGCTCGTAACAACTGAAATCGTGACTCATCTCAGCACGCCACAGTTTTCTACTGGTCTAGGGACCAGTCGATATGCTCACGAGCCCAAGAGAGTCGCTGCAGGTGATGTCGTGCTGTCAGTAAAGGCACTCGAGTCGGTCTTCTGCTGTCATAGCCCAAGGAAGACAAATTTCCTATTTCCTTCACAGTCCTATCGGACAAATACCTCGTACGTCCCACATTGATTCCTGCAGTTATTTGACGAAGTGTTGCGTGTCTATTAACACTGACCATTCTACACAGACGTCGGTGGTCTCGGTCGTTAAGTGCAGGTGGTCGCCCACTGCGCTGTCCATGATGGGATGGGATGCCTGAAATTTTAGACTCTCGGCACACTCTTGATACTGTGGATCTCGGAATGTTGAATTCACTAACGATATCCGCAATGGAATGACCCTTGCGTCTAGCTCCAACTAACATTCCACGTTCAAAGTCTGTTAATTCTCGTCGTGCCGCCATAAATCACGAAAAACCTGTTCACATGAATAACTTGAACACAAATGAAAGCTCTGAAAAACGAACTGCGCATTTATACTTTTTCGCTGCGATACTACTGCCATCTGTATATTTGCATATTGCTATCCCATGACTTTTGTCACTTCAGTGTAAAATTAAAGGAAAATAATTTCATATGCAAAGCATCCCTAAATTCATAGGTTAAAAAAAGAGTAGATAAGATACACATTGCAAATCAGCTTTTTTGTGTAACAATATAAATGCAGAAATGAAAACGGTATGAGTAAAAAATAAATAAATTATCAGGAATTATAAAAAAAGGCTTTTTATTTGCAAAATATTTTTAAAGCAAACGATGCACTAGAGGCAAAATAAGGTTAAATTTCTGAAACGAAAAAAAATATTGAATAATTTTGGAAGTTTATTTAGTTGTACTATCAAATAGTTTCAATTGTAAACTCGATTTTATTGAGATTTAAGGTGATTAACAGGATTTTTTGTAACTTTCCCGTTAGCAATTTGAAATTTTACAGTCATTAAGAGGAAAACTATAGGAAACGACACACAAAATTTTGATGCATTACATTAGTTTATTTGTGAGTTGGGGGAGGGTTAATATAATATTAGCGATAGATAACTTCAATGAAAATTTTTTCAGATACTCCAAATGTGTTCGAAAGGGCTTCATTTTTAATATTACTTTCTCTAATCCTTTTGAAACCAAAGTTGGGATTAATCTTGAATTTTGAGTGCGAAATATCAAAATTAACCAATCTAATAACTCAAAACTATTTAGCCTCTTTTTAAAAAATCAGTAATTTTAATTTATTATGTTGGTTAATTTTGATATTTCACACTCAAAATTCAAGATTAATCCCAACTTTGGTTTCAAAAGGATTAGAGTAAGTAAGAATAAAAATTCCAGTGATTTTGAGCAAATTTGGAGTGCCTGGAACATTTTTCATTCACGTTATTTTTCACTAATATTATATATTAAGCCCTTAACTCATAAATAAATTAATGTTATGCATTAACATTTTGTGTGTAGTTTCCTATAGTTTTCCTCTTAATGACTGTAAAATTTGAAATTGCTAAGGTGAAAATTGCAAAAAGTCATTTTAAAAGTCCCTGGTCACCTTAATGGCATCAATAGAGCTTCAAATGACTATTTCTAGTAGAAAATATTATTTCATGATGGACCGATTTATATTTTCTGAGAAAGCAAACATGTTCTCATGTATGAAACTGCGAGTTTTAAAGGAAGAGGGGAATAAGGTTGTATTATGAATGGATGCCCTTTAGGATAAAGCCAGATCAGAAATTATTACCTCGTTTACAAAGCTGGGTTTTTGAGAAAGGTTCCTTTTATGCCAATAAACGAGATATGAGCTGCTTGATCCTCATTATCTCTTGTTATTTTCTATTACGATTTAATATGAGATAGCATATTACTATACCAAAAATTAATATAAACTTTATAAGTACTTTATATACCTTTAAAGTTTCATTTAAGAATTATGGGCCATCTTCTATTTTTATAAAAAAATCTTTTGCATTAATCGAATTTAGCGGTTGTAAAGTGAAGTAAAATTTAGAATAACAGATACAGATATTATTGAATAATTAATTAAGTAAATGCAGAATTAATGTTAAAAATATATAATACGAAGAATATTTACTTTATATTAAGAATGTTAATTTCATCTACTGTGAAGTATATAAAGTACATATACTGTGAAGTATAAAATCTATTTTACTACGCATACTTTTACGAATTAAAATGTTAATATTTTTCTTGCTAATTGCTTATGGATACATCAACTGATTGAAGGTAGAAAGGTAACAATTACATTTTTCATATGTTCATACCAGAACATTTTTTAACTTCTAATTTTCAGAAAAAAAGTGATAAAAAAAGATTGAGAGTCATCATAAGTAGAAAATATACAATATGTTCAACTTTCTAAGCCAGGGAAAGCCTAGAACTTTTTGCTTTGATTATCGTTTTTTCATTCGTACGGGAGGCACCTTGCAATGAAGATGAGATGCTTCAGGCATGGATCTCGACATCTTGGTGGGTACACAAATAATTATTTTATGTGCATTCGGTTGAGTCAGTGAATATGATAGAACTATCGTTATTTCGTTCGTCACTAAGTTAATTTCATGGGGTAAATTAAATTCCTTTCCATCTTTTGCCCCATTTTTCTTATTAATAGAATTTATATGCGAAAAATTCAAAATATGATCAAGTGTTTTTTTGGTTTAAACATCAAATAAACTTCATAATAATAAGAATATTTTTTATTCAGAAGCACGATGAGCAAGATAACAAAATACAGAAGAATATTCAAAACAACATTTAATACAAGTTGTAAAGCCTCAAAACGTTAAAAATAAACATTTCATCATAAAGTTCTATGAAATAACTCACTGGAACGATTTCGCTTAACTACTCAATTGAGCTCAACACAACTGACTTTTCCAGTCCCGCTTATAATTATTCTCGTTTTCTGAGATTTGTGTTTATATTTCCTGTGAATTTGTATTATAAACGCTCAATAATACTGAATTGACATTTGGAAAATACTAATTTCCAGGTTAGTTTTTTTTAATTTACAATTATTAATATTATTACTACAAAAAATGAATTTTATCTAAGAATCGAAATTGTCTGTACTTAGTATATCCTGGAATATCTACGAAGAAGTTTTATTTTAGTTATTTTATTCAAATGTATAACATTTCTTAAAATGGAATAAGTTAAATTTAAAATATAGTCACGTTTTGAGTTAAAATTCTATGATTTGAATTCATAAAAGCATATTAAGTTATGGACATAATGTACTAAATATTACTTTATCAAATAACAAGGTTATTAAATAAATATAAATTGACAGGTTTCCTCATCCTTAACATAACAAATTTTATAACAAATAACTCTGGAATCCACAAAAATAATAAAATTTTGAGATTGGGAAAGGTATAGATTGTTAAACAACTAAAAACAACAACTGTTTTATTTCCAGAAAAGCGAGATCCTATTTACACTGTGGTAATTTTTTCCAAAACATGAAGTGACGATCAAGACGGACGGAAATTACCTCATGAATCAGAGTTTATAAAATCAACTATGAAATGCTCATTTGTAAGATTAAATTTTAAGAATAAAAATAAACAAAAAAGGCTAAAATTTTAATATATTAGAAAAAATAATTGATGTTTGAAAATTAAAATTATGCAATATTTTTGAATATTAATTTAATTAAAATTACATATCAGGATCATATTGTCCCCACTAAAACAAACGTTTGAAAGAAGTAATGTTGATATCTTAAGTGAGCTCTGAGCATTGTATATATTTAGAAGGACAGAAAAACTCCAAATTTAAACCAGACATCAGTTTCATTTACCATACTTAGCAGCTACACCAGGGAAGACTTATCTTAAAAATAATAAATTATCATCTTTTGTTAATACGACAAATTAATATTAAATGAAAACTCGAATAAAATTAGAAACAGTGTATTATTAATTCAACTACTTTGCATTCTAAGCTATAAATACTAAGTTATAAATATTAAGCATACATTTTAATGAAATAGTTCATAATGACACAATGGATGCGAACGGTAAGCGCTCCTGAGAATTCGCCAACCGAAAGGGCCGAAACATTTGGGGACTAATTTGGCGTGATTTTACTTAATACGTTTAAATGAAATGTCATCCTTGGTGTGTTGTTTATTAGAGCTTTATTACTTCTATTATAACAGAACTGTAATAACTTAAAAACTAATTGGCATTTTAGGGTTTTTCAGCATGATATCCAGCAAATATTATTGTACTAAATGGCTTTTACGCTACTTAATGCTAAAAAATTCAACTTGTTATTTTTATTGATTATTTCTCTTAAAACTAAACATTTGAAAGAATTGTATACACATTTTGCGCAATTTTCAACAACATATTTCATTTCTGAAGTAAAGTCCAAACAATTTCTATTGTTACGATAAGCTTTCAGGTAGCTACTGATGAAATTAATTGAAAACATTCTCTGTCTTTATAAGGAATAAAAAAATGAAGTTATAATTTTGTGAAAGTTAAAATATATGTCTAAAACCTTGAAAAATACTCTGTAAGAAAAAATCGACGCACCGAGAAGGATTCGTTCGATTGAGACGGAAATTTGTGGATATAATAACAATGTATAGAATAGTAAATTTTTAAAATCCCAGAACAATTGAATAATTTATTTCAGAGTTACAGTAATAAGTTCAATAAGGTATTGACCCAACTCTAGCCTGGATACAAGCTGCCGCACGGTGTGGCATAGACCGATAAAGCATCCGGATGGTCTCCTGTGGTATTTTCTTGCTATTTCACTTTAATTGTCGAACGAGGTCATCAACATTCCGTGGCATATGCAATCGCCTTCCCATCATATTCCAGGCATGCTCGATGGGAGAGAGAGATGGAGATCTGGCAGGCCAAGAAAATGTTTGACTAACTTTCGTACAATTCTTAGCAACAGGTGTAGACTTTCAGATAGCTTCTGTTGAAATCAGTTTAAAACATTCTTTGTCTATATGGAATAATAAAATGAAAATATAATTTTGTAAAAGTAAAAAATGTGTATCTAAAATATTGAAATGACATTAAATCGTTGCCACAAAGCAAACAAAAAACACTGAAAGCAAAAGAGCTTTGACCTGCCACAGTTTTATGTTTTTTTTAAGGAAATGGTATGTGTTATTAAAATATTTCTATAATATAAACAAAAAAAAGAAAGAAAGTAAAAAATTAAATATCTTCTAACTTGGAAGAAAGAAAAATTCCTTTTCTAGCAAAACAATTACTTATCAAAAGTTTTTATATTGATAATACTCAGGATGAGTCAGGAAAAATAAATTTATATAGAAATACTTCAGTACGTTTATTTTGTGTAACTATTACTGTTAATTACATACATTATATTCCCTGTTTAATTTAATCAAAAAAAGCTTATGTTATTGAAACAAAATTACTTTCATTTAACTTACAATGCGTTATCTAACATAAAGGATATGTTACCCAAAGCGAAAATATTTTAAACTCATTAAAACGAATTTACAATGTGATATTAATTAAGTCTAATATTCTTGAGCTTCAATTTAATTCTTTTTTTTGTCAATATTCGAAGAAGGGGTAGATTTTCTACAGCTCCCTCTTTATTAAAGCAACTTAATGCAATGATTTGCATTTTAAATGAGATTCTAAACGATACCAACCATTTTGGAAAAACATGTTTTTAAATTACAATAATGAAGTATTTAAGGTTAATTAACTAAACTAAATTAACTAAATATTTAACTATTACGGGAATGATGTCTTTTGTTCTGCGTAAATTAAACGTGGGAAGCATAATGCTTACATTATTCATGCATTTTATGTGGAATAATTAAATTATAAATGTGAAGTCCGTAAAAGTAAAGATTCTTGTATTTATATGTTAGTCTTCATTGACGAAAAGCTAAATTTTATTTTTAAAATTTCTTGTTTGAATTTCTTGTCACAATATAAAACTCGAAATATTTTATTCGTCAATTTGTTATTCATAAAATTGTTGAAAAGTTGGAAAAAGGTTCAAAAATTTGAAAAAGGCTTAAGACATTCTAAAAATATTTTAATGAATCTATAAAACAATATTTAATACGATTATTCCATTATACTTTAAAACCAAATATGAAATTTTAATAAAAATTACGTTCGTATTATTTAATGCATTAAATAATACGAACTTTAATTAAATTTAATATCTAATCAAATATTTATTTTAATTTTAAAGGATAAAATTCGCCCTTATTTTTTCATTTTTGAAGCCATGTTTGTGAAAATCTTATAAAAGTAGCGTTTTTTTAACATAATAATTGTATTAAGAATTGATCAAAGTGTGAAATATGAAATGACAAGCGATTTTAATCCATAATGAATAAATATTTTTGAAAATTTGAGTGACAGGCTATTGAAGCTTATATAAAACCAAAAAAGCTCATAAATCTTTTTTTATTTTCATATTCCTCTTTTAAAGTGACGTTGAATTGTAAGCCCACATAAATTTAAATAAATTCATATTAATTAGGAAATAGTGAAAAATGGATTTATGTATGAAAAAAGAAAGTATTTCTTTTTTAATAACATACAAATTACTTAAGGCTATTAATATTATTATAAATAAAATTTAAAATTCCTTCAACTCATTCATATTTAATAAGAAGGATTCTAATAAGAATGTAAATTCATTACCGTAAAATATTTCAATGCTCAAGACATTGATGAATATTCATTAGTTTCATTCATCAATTTAACAATTGGTGAAATACCTGTGGAAAGAATAAAAGAAAAACCAAGATTGAATTATTTTTATGAATTACCTAAAAAGGTGAAAAAACCAATCAGTGTAATATTTGCATCAAAATGATAATTAATAATTAAGAAATGAATAATGAGTGATTTTTTTTTCATTTGAAGAACAAGAAACATGGTTCTTGAAAAATCTTGGCTAAAATATGAGTAATCTAAAATGATTTTCGAATTTAAGTTTCTGCATAATTAGGTTACATTACACCTATCTATAACACATGTGTATTTCCTTACAAGTGTAGCATTTAACCCTAAATGAATCCGATTAGAAGAAAGAAACGGACCTCGGATTATTCACTTGAGATTACAACGGAAGAGGAGAAAAATAATTAGTAATCGATGACGTATATCCCCAGGATAGACAACATGTTATTTAATGTTCTCCTATTACACTAGAAGTTAGATGTTTAGTAAACGGAGCCGAAACATTGTACAATAAATATAGCAAAACACATAAATTATCTAAGATGTATAACAGTTTTGAAGTTTAACCGTTATTTTTTGGTCTAAAAGTATAAGAAATGAGAATGTAAAAGTGAATTAAATATTAATTAGCGTCAACTGACTTATAGTCCTATTTTCATCAGGACTTTTCTGTAACAATTTTCAATGACATTAAAAGTTATTTCTTCATAAACACAATAACGTATTATAATTAAATGGAATATTTTTGATTAGATGATACATATAAATCACAAGAAGCAAATATGAAAGGGAAAAACATTATTTATATTGTTACAAGCGGGTGAGTGGCACGAAAACACGCCAAAGATGGCGATATTTGGCGAAGAACCTCGAGCCAGCTTGATTGGTTTGGCGAAAGGAATAGTCTAGTAGCCGCTGGATTGCGCGCGTTGTTTTGAGAATTTTCACGAGTTTCGGGGCACTCGCTTCCTCGGCTATATAAGGGACGAGTAGCCGGAGTCAGTTAGTTCCTGACTCCGGCTAGAGTCAGTTAGTTCCTACTCATAATAGTTTGCGTATCATATACTGGAATGCAAATGGCATTAGCAATAAAATTAATGACTTTAAAAA
>JAOUZG010031626.1:263506-295079 GCA_026289955.1 Argiope argentata | reverse complement strand
ATATGTATATATAGTCTCCTTTAGAAACTATGTAATCAGTACAGTTATATTCATTAAAAAAATGTGCGAATGTAAATTTAAAATTTGAGTAAGGTAACTTCTTAACTAAACATCTTTTTAAAAATAAAATATCACAATTTGAACATCATTTATTTTATTTTCAAGGTAAATATAATCATTTTTTCACAAATATATTTTGTAATCATGAAGCCCACTTGAGTTGGAAAGAGAAAAATCTAAAACTAAAAAAAAAAAAAAAAAAAAAAAAAAAAAAAAATGTGATCACCAAAGCCAATAGTATGGAGAAACCAGGTTTATTTTCTCCTGGATTAAAACAATAGGAAAGTAATACTTTTACTATTTTTCAACAGTAAAACATCTTCATACAAATTATAAATAGAAAATATGGAAAAAAAATTAAATATTCTTATTTCTAAATATGAAGGAATGTTTTAATAAATATTCAAGGGATAATTTGAAAACATTAAGAAAAAAATCTATTTATTCATATAATTGAAGGAAAAAATTTTTTTTTGTTGTAAAAATTCTGCAAGTATTTTTTTTTAATATACACTTTCCGAAATAGGAATATTGTGTCAAATAAGTAATGGAATGATGATTTATAAATTTTCTGATATTTTCCTTTTATTCAGGATTAACCGAGGAAATTTGAACTCATTTTTAACCCTTCAACCGGCTGGAACGTAGAAAGTCGCTCCAACGTGTCTCTTGAAAACCGGCAGGAGCGTAGAAAGTCTCTCCAACGTGTCGCTTTAAAATCGCCAGGAACGTAGAAAGTCTCGTTCCACAAATATCTCTTAACCCGGCTACCCCGTAGAAAGTTGCCATTTCTCCCCCCCCCCCTTAAGGGTAATAAACGAGGTGGGGGATCCGCTTGTTAGAGGTCATTTTGTGTTTTTTGCTGACAGTTAGAATTTGGGTGGTCCCTCCAATTAGGGGAATAAACTCCTGAGAATAGGAAATCCTTTTTTTGTAAGAATTTGCGATAACAGGACCGATTGGTGATATGAGCTGTATACTTCATTCTTTATTTCAGTATTTCATTTCAAATCCAAGAGAAAATTATTATATTTATTAAAGATAGGGAAACCTTCATATTTAAATTCCATAATTATGTATAATAGTTAAGGATTGTGATTAGTTTATAAAAGAGGGTTTGAATTTTCTGTACTTGTCTGATGAAATATTAAAAAATCACGTTTGAACCGTTAATAATACTTTTATTAAGTAAAAAAACTCTTATATATTTTTCAAAATATATTTTCATCCCAATTAATAAGCGACACAAATATTTATTAATAATTGTTATTTTAACTATTACTTAAACTTTGTATGTAGATTTTGGGCAAGCGTTTAGTACGCAAGGGAAGATAAATTTGAAAACTTTTGGATACCTGAATATTAGATATCCTTTTCTATCTAAGATATAGTTTTAAAACTTCGAATGTGTAAATGTTCTCTTTAGACACTATTTGGTTTATCTCTCTTTTTTTTGTAAAGAATGTATGCATTTTCTATCAGACATTACAGAAGATCATAATCAAATTAATCAACTCGTGTAATTTTTTTTCATTACGAATCTGATTTAAACAAATGATAATGTAATTTTATTTCTACTAAAATGACATAAAACGTGAGTACTAGCGAGATTAAAAAACATTAAATGACATTAAATGACATAAAGTTATGGAGATTAAGAAATTTTGACTCTTTTATATCTACAACAGTTATTGTTATAAACATTTTATGCAACTATAGTTTTTAAGGCCAATTTACAAACATTATTTCAATTTCCTTCAGCTATATGGCAAATTAAAAATTATTTTATAGGCTTGCTATTCTAAAATTTGATATATCTATAGTTTTTAGGGACAATTTTTAAAAGATTATTTGGTTATTTTTCACTATATTTCCATCAGAGTGGATATAAAAGGATTTTTCTATATTTAGTATAAATTATAGCTTCGCATAACATAATATTGAAACAAATTAAGTAGTTCCTAAGAAAAGGCTAAAAATGTAATAATTTTATTTTCATTTTTAAAAATTTCAAATATTGAGGGAAAGTTGGACACTTGTTTGTCTTATATATATATGAGGGAAGACAAACTTTTTTTTATTTTCCGTTGATGACAATTTTATTCAAATTACATAAATTGCTATGTAATTATTCAATTTATTTGATCTATATTGGTTTCTATATAAGGAGTCTTTTCTGCAGGTAAAATATTTGACTTTTTTAAGAAGGATTTTCTTAAGCATAACTACTGTTAAAATTTATAATTTGCAAGAAAATAAATATAATAATTTTATGCTAAATAATTTAGAATCTTTGAAGTATAATATCTGTCAAATATGATAACAAATACATGCTAGTAATAAGCATTAAGCAAATGCGTTTGCTTTAAGTTTCATCATCATCTTTTATCATAATCTTTAAGATAATTAGATTAAATTATTTAGCAGTAGACATGTGCGTTTTAAAAATTTCTTTGCTGTATTTCAACATTGTAAAGTTTTTATGAAATATGTCAATAAAAATAACAACAAGAAGAATGATTAACCAATGCATGAAAAATTATTCATATTACCTAAAAGCATTTTATTTCTTGAAGTTTACACTTGCTTAGTGTTTACAATTCTATTTTATTACTACAAATTATTTTTCAATTATTATTATTATTATTTACAAATTGTTTATTTTTTCAAGTAAAATTCCATTATTCATTTCTTTAACATAATTTTACAACAATTTTGTTATATTAGCAAGATTTGCTAGGCCGCTCTTTAAGTCCTTGTCAAAAGGATATTTCTATACTGTTTGGTTTATTCTATCATCTAGATTTATATATATTTTAGCTCTCCAGTTTCCCTCTAAATTTAATCTAACTCTAAAACTAAAATAAACTATCAAAAAATGTACCTAGCGTTCGTAAAGAAAATTTATCAGTTTTACCGTTAGAAAAAAAAGCGGATATTTGGAAGGCTATGACCCTTAATTATCTGACTTAATCTTAATCTTATCTTATCATTCTCTATAGCTCCCCTAAATGCAAGCCAAGTTTTCTTGCTAAAGGTAATTAAATACTAGTAAACCTACAATGTGAGCGCAAATGTCATTCTCTAATGATCAGACATTACTGAAGATTGTTTACAATACAACAAAAAAAAATGCCTCTATTAGAAATATCATTTCTAACGCACTTCCTAAGATCGAACCTAATAGCAACTTTCAAAAATGAACTAAAACATTTTCACCATTACTTGATTCTAACCTTGAAATTTTTCTAAAGTATAACAAAACCATACGACTGAAATAAGTTCAACATTAAAGAATGAGATAAATCGTATCTTGATAACAACAATGTGAAAAAATTGGTTTGAATTTCATTTTCATAATGAAATATATTGATGTAAAATATAATTAAATTAGATATATCAATATACACATTTCAAATTAATTAATTCAGATTTTTAGAATTACATATGGAAACTTTTAATTAAAATTCTTATCAGACTTTAAAATTTAAATATTAACGGAAATGTCAACTTTTGAATTGTTTAAAAACTATTTGTGAATATTATTTTTGCTTCAAAAAATTGTCATAGATGATAAGAAGATTTTAACATCAAGAGAACCCTGACGAGTCATCTGTAACTAGGCCACACATAACTTACTGGCTGACCATACCAACATGATTATCCGACCTAGTTTTTTCCATTTAATTCTATGCTGTAAAAATTAACCCTTCTCTCTATTTTTCTCTTTTTTCATACATATATTAATATTTTATGCATATATTAACTTTTATTTAGCACCACCTTCTTAATATGTAATGCCATTGATAAGCCATTTTTCTCCCATCCGATTTTTGTGACCAGAAGAAAAGATCTATCAACTTTTATTTAGCACCACCTTCTTAATATGTAATGCCATTGATAAGCCATTTTTCCCCCATCCTATTTTTGTGACCAGAAGAAAAGATCCTTTAAATGAAGAACTCTACCCCTCCTCCACAAACTGACAAAACTATTAGAGATTCATTAATATCTATAATTTGTTGTTTGTTTTATTTTAATTAATGGACTAAAATTTGTAGCAAGTATTTTTATAAATTCAATGAAATAAAAACCTAATTTTTCACACACAGTTTTTAAACGTTGCTGAAGTTATGATTACGTACTCTAGAGTGTTTTTTTAAATTTTATTATTTTTTATTGAGCATCCATCGCTTAATATTCACATGCAGTGAAATATTGTAAATGAAATTTTTTAAATTATCCAAGTACGATGAACATGGAAGAAACGTTCTGAAAGATATTGGTCGATACTTGCAGCTGTCTCCTTTTTATCTACAAGATTTCACAATTTATGAAGTTTCACAAAAATTCATAATGTTGTAATTTAATAAAGTGGATACAATTGAAATTTTGATTCCATTGCGTAAGTTAAATGAAGAAAAGATTTTTAGCAATATTTGTTGGCAGAGAAATGCATGGATTTATGAAAATATTACTGTGCAAACTGTGAGTAATTTTTACAAATAATTGGGACAAGTTTAAGAATGATATAATAAATTGACATTCAAAATATTCACCTACTAAAAATAAGAATGAAAAGATAATTTTTAAACGATATAAGCCATTTTAATAAATGGATTTATTACTAATTTTTTCTTATTTCAATATTAAAATTAACTTTAAAAACTTATTATCTCAACTTACATTTTAATTATTTCAAAATACGATAATAAGTCAAAAATATTCAAATTAATAATATTTTCATAAACATATTATTACTAAATTATTTACTTGCTATACATTGAGAAAAGATTGTTTTATTAAAAAAATTAGAAAAAAAAATTATCCACATTTTTATTTTAAAATTTTTGATAACAGCTGCATATTTTCCAAAATGAACGTAGAATTTTTAATATTAAGTATTATTAAATTATTAATAATTTTTTTATATTCTCTTTTAATTAGGGTACAATATATATCCTTTTATTTTCATTTAAAAAGCCAAATAGGCCAGCCTAATGCTTAAAACTAAATATCTGAAAAAAAAAACTAAATTAAAATTATCTGAGTGTTGGTAAAAAGAGAGTATTATGTTCGTAATGCAATTGTATAAATAATAATTCCTCTAAATAATCCATAAAAAAAAAATTCTATTTTTTTTTTTTTTTTTACAAATTTATAAAATCATATTGCTGGATTTTTTGTTTATTTATTTTTGAACAAATTCTATTTTCTGAAAACATTACAGATTAAAAAAAAAGCTCTTAGTTCTCAGAGCGAAAACCAAATTCTTATCTGAAAAACCGCATGGCAATTGTGCTGCGTCGACAGATTTACGACCTAATTTGTCACTCAACAACTCACACAAAATTCCCCGTATTTCGGGGTCCATGATGGTTGAGAAGCAGGAAAAAATAACCCCGCGGTGTTAAAGCTCGGGGGAGAGCAAAAACACACCAGGCCAGTTTAGGAACGTTCTCCAAATTTCTTTTCTTGTAAAATGTGTTCAAAATTTATTTTGAACTTCAGCTGTTTGGAGAAACTACAGACCTAATTTACTTAAATCCTTTTATGTCCTTATAGGTATTGTAAAAGTAAGTTATTTTTTCGAATGAGATGTTCCTTTCAATTAAGTCGCCATGTAAATTTGCGGATCAAAGATTTAAAAAGGAAAATATTGCAAAATTTTATTTTAGACTCATAATTTTTCTAATAACTAATTTAATAATTTTGCTCTAATGAAACTTTTTTATAAATATGTTAATATACCGATAAGTTTATATTAGTTAAAGCTGAATAAATATTTTATAACATTTCATATGTTTAAGGCTGTAAGTATTAAATCAGAAGTTGTATTTAAAATATTTTCATAAACATTACAGTTTAGGAAATTAAAAAAAAAATCTTTTACTTCTTATGTAGAATGTATATTTCCAACTTATATTTTCTCGCGCGTCATTTATTTTTCTTAAAATATATCCAAAATATCCTTTTTGTTCTCTGACCATCTCACTGTTTCCTATCGAGGCAGGAAACTGAGAGCTGTTTGCTGCATCTTCCTTTTTCCCTCCAATACGAGATGTTTCTCGGACCTTCATGTCCGTAGAAATGATGCTGGGTTTCTTTTGTGGTCACGGCGGTAATTTAGTGGACCGAGAATCCAGTTATTTATTGTTGGGAAAGTACAGCCCTTCTGTTTCTGAGCTCCTTCTTTGTCCCTGGATTTGCTGGCATTCTAAGTAATGAGAATGGATTTTTGTATTTGTACATCAGTTTCCCGGATTTCTATCAATAGTTGGCTCTGGTGGATGGTTCTGACTTTCACATTGGGATTATTAAAATCGATATATATGCTTGTTTCTCAATAAAATTTGCATCATTCGGATTGTTTTAAA
Source organism: Argiope argentata (assembly GCA_026289955.1). Taxonomy (NCBI): domain Eukaryota; kingdom Metazoa; phylum Arthropoda; class Arachnida; order Araneae; family Araneidae; genus Argiope; species Argiope argentata. Next base: position 288,642 of record JAOUZG010031626.1, on the reverse strand, counting down.
TATATTTGTGAGAAAACTCCTATTTCCTCTCTGATCCATTGTATTTCTATTGATTTTTTTAAAAATATGAATTAAAATTAAATTTTGGTTCATTTGTATTTAAAACTAAAAGGTTTTAGAAATATATTTTAAAGTTTTTTTATTTGGCTCTTGTGCTTTCGCCATGGAATGATTAGAATCGATATATGTGCTTATTTAGCAATACAATTTGGATAATTCGAATTATTTTAAATTTATCTGTGAGAAAAATCCTATTTTCTCTGTGATCCCTTGTATTTCTGTTAAAAAAAATTGAAATATGTGTTAAAGTTAAATTTATTTTGGTTCATTGTTTTTTAAAATAAAAAAGTTTTAGATATTTATTTTCTTGGTTTTTAGTTGGTTCTTGTGCTTTCGCCATGGGATGATTAGAATCGAAATATGTGTTTATTTAGCAATAAAATCTGGAAAATTCGATTTTTTTCAAATATATTTGTTAAATTTTTTTTATATTTTTTGTGATCCATTACATTTCTCTTGAAATAAACTGGAAATCTGAGTTGCAATTCGATTTTTTTAGGTTAATTTTTATTAAGAGTCAAAAGGATTTAGAAAATTAATTTTCTTTTTGAATTACTTGTATACTTAATTTTTACCATATTCTTCAAAAAAAATTTGTAAAAGCTATTCATTAATTAAAGATTTTAATACAATTTAATATATTCTATCAAGCAAAATATTTTAAATTTTAAATTTTTATGTACATAAAATAACAACTATTTTAATTAAATTAATTTAAATTTCATTTCACTATCAATGTAATTGTACAGTGGAGATTTCACACTACTATCTTCAGTTCCAAATCCTGTTGAATATCTGTTAAATACTATTAATTTTGTAAAAATAAAATATTTAATAGTCATTTTAATTATTAAAATTTTCTATTGATTTATTTATTTGAAAACCTGACTGTTCATTCAAAAATTGTTTTTAAATCGAATGTTATAATTAAAATGTTTCTTTGCAATTCTGTTTTTACTAACCCACTCAGTTTCTCTTCATTAAAACGTTTATACTTTTATAGACCGTACACCACCACTTATACAATAGCGAACTTGGTAGAAGATTTTAATTCGTATTTCTTGCTTTTAAGTCAACCAATGACCTTTAAAATGACTTTTTGCAATTTTCCTCTTAGCAATTTGAAATTTGTGTGATAACCTTAGATTCTTTAAACTTTTTAAAGAAATTAGTAGTTTGGAGTTATCACATTGGTTAATTTTGATATTTCGTACTCAAATTTCAAGATTAATCCCAACTTTATTTTCAAAAAGGTTAGAGGAAGTAATAATAAAAAATTGAGCCCTTTCAAACAAATTTGGAGTGCCTGGCGCACTTTACATTAATTTTATTTATCGCTAATATTATAATATATAACCCCCCTAACTCATAAAAAATTAACATAACTCTTCAAAATTTTCTGTGTCATCTTCTATAGTGTTAGTCTTAATGCCTGTGAAATTTCAAATTGCTAAGGTGAGCATTGCAAAAAAGTCGTTTTAAAGGTCCCTAGTTGACTTAAAAAATTATTTTCTTATGTATACCTGATTTAATTTAAAACAGAGCAAATATATTTTCATAAAATTCTGATAATGCTTAAAACAACACATCTATACAGAAACATATTTTATGAACTTTTCGTTTAATCAGTGTAAAAACCAAAACTCTGCGTCTGTTCCAAAAATAAACTCAACATTAGAAATAGTTCTCTATTTTAATCCAAACTAAATTATACCACCGGAACGTATTCTATAAGAAACTTCTTAAGGATATAAAATCTTCCCTGTAAAACTTGTGGTTTATTTGTTGTTATGCATTCAGAGTTAATAAGCTCTTTCTTAATACTTATCATTTATGAAAGAGCATTATTTGAATTTGTTACTCTTTTAGAGGTAAAAAGATTTTGCTTTTGTGCAATGCATTTTCTCTCAGACGGTCTTAAGTTGAAACACTTTGAACTGTATGAAGAATATATTTTAGATTTATATTTGTGAAATTATTATTAAGTAATCTCGATGTTTTCTTTAATCGCTTTATTTTCCTTCTTTTAAACTGATTTTTTCCTTTTTAGTTTTCAACCTCAAATAAATGAGAAATGATGAATATAATCTTACTTATTAGATTTATTATACTTCTGACATTTATTCAGTCCTCTTGTTTCACTTTTACATACCTTTTTGTATTTTCAGTCTAAATGCAGGCTTTGAAAAAGAAATTAAAAATACAATTAGATTCCTACATACATTTAAAATATAGTGGCAGCCAGCTTAAATTTAAACTAACAGAACCATCTGAAATAATAAACTTGTAAATATTTTGTTTAGTAAATGTTAAAGTATTTATTTATAATACTTTAAAATTTGCTAACAAGAAACTAATTTAGTTTGTATGAAAATTTTATGCATATATGTCAATTGAAGTTCGTGGTACGAATTCGCAAATCTAGAGCCAGTAGCCGAGTAACATGATCTGAATACCAAAAGTAAACTTCAGTGTCATAGATGTTTTCTGGCTTATGAAGCTAACGCTACAGTAGTTTCCCACCAGTGAGTGGCCAGAGAGACGAACTACTTTAAAGTGCCAAGTGTTATGACGAGCACAGGAGTGCATTGATGCGTCAAGTGAGTTTTACGGTTTTGTTTTACTTTCTGCGCCAAGTGAGTCTGACGTCTTTGTTTGCTTGCTGCGTCAGTTGTTAGCTGTTAGGTGATGCCACGTCAGATCAGAAGGTTACGTTGTCAAGGTCACCAGTGTGGTAAGTCGTGGTTACGAACCCGCAACGCTAGAGCCAGTAATCGAGTAACATAACCACAATACTAAAAATATACTTCAGTATCGTAGATAATTGCTGCCTAATAAAGCTAATTTTCTTTTAATTAACTTCTTTTCAGTGTGATAATGTTTTTCAAAAATGCCAATTTCTGTATGACTGTCTATTAAAATGTAATTGGTAATTTCAAAATTAATAACGTTGCAACAATCTAAAAAAAATGAATGGATACCTATTAAGTAACCTGTCCAAAGAAAAGCATTGTAATTTGTCTTACATAAGATGCATTCTACTAAGAAATTTAGTTTACGTAAGTTGGACTACATAAACTGGAATAATAACTAAGTAAAAATAATTTTTAGTAATAATTAAATTTTTATATATAATATTGTTTTAAAAATTTCTAAACAATATCTAATGTTATGTATATTTACGCATATTTCATCAATAATTTTTAATAATTTTTCTTATTTTAAATAATCTTTTATTAATTGCTTAACAGGTGATTAATACGGGTTTTTTCAAGGCTGTTTTAAAACAATTGTTAATTTTAAAATTGATTGCATATCGACGATCCAAAAAATGAATAAAGGCCTTTTGATTAAGCAAGTCTAAACCAGTGTTGTGTAATTTTTCTTACAAAAAATAGATTTTATGCTAAAACCCATCTTTATAAAGACTGATTTTTAAAACCGCTATATCACTGTATGGATAGGATTATACTCCCAAATTAATCCTTAACTCCAGTGATACAGGTCTGTCAGACTCCAAAAGATGGACTTTTGGTTATCCTCATTCTATTGCAAGCTAAATATCTTCTTGTTTTGTATCATCTGTATCATCTCGTTTTGTTACCTTCACTACATGTGCCCTTTCTAAAGTGGTTTAGGCGGATGCTTTTTGAAATTATTAAATATTGGGAGACGACGTTAGTAAAGCAATTTTATTCTTCCATCTAAGTAGGCGTTTCAGGTATATAAATAGTTTTAGAACAACAACAAAATGAGTTAAACCAAACAAAATGTAATTATGTTAAATGGTTTGCTTGATTGCTTGCCGAAACAGAAATATTTCAAATATTCTTCAGCACGACGTCTGTGAGACCGCCTCTCGCTCTAAGTATTCCTGTTTTGTACAAGATTCAGCAGATAGGTCTAAAAAATGGCTAAATAAATTTCTCTGAAATTTAGCATGTTAAGTTAATTATCATTTAGATCAATTAATAATAAATAAAAGCACTGTATTAATCTAATGATTGATATGAGCTGAGTACGTGCATTATCTTATAACAACGCATAGCAGTATTAAAATAATACAAAGCGTATTATATATACTTTTTACTTCTAAAATTTTCACATTTTCTTATGATTCTAATAATTGCGCTTTCAATGTGTTTAGAAGTGGAATATTTTCTCCAGGGTGTTCAACAAACTTATAGAATTTATTTTCCATATCTTCTTTAAAAAAGCCCTACTCTCATAAATAGTGTCTTCGATTTGATCCTTATCAGAATCGGTTTTCTCACAAAAAAATTCTATACAAAATATTCTGCACAAAAAAGATATTTTTCAGATAATTTATTAATTTTAACGAGAAAATTGGCAGAAATTAATTTTTATATTATAACACGAATCTTTCTAACCGTTTTTCAATTGTGACCAATTTACCTTCAAAAACAGTTTCTAAAACAGGGTTAGAAAAACCGTCTATCCGTAATGATGATCTATAAGCTTGTAAATTCCACTTTCTGATTTAAAGCCGAACTCTTTGTTTGAAATTAAACAAATAATATATTTGCTAGCTAAACTTCCGGAAGAAATCTTGTTGGGAAAAAAAAGGTCAGGTTTTTTAATCGATTAGCTTCCGGAAACCCTTCCTTCCTCAATGCCAAATACGGAAGAGAACCTTTTTAGATTATTCGCTCTATTTAGGATTCCAAAAGAACCAATCATAAGTCCTCAGATTCTTTGAACATTTTCAGCTTTTATTCTGCACAGCAGAAGATACATCTTTCACCAAAAGAGATTATCTATAAACATTTTGTTTTTGTTATTCTTATGAAGCGTGCCGTTTCCAAGGCAACCATAAATGTAAAAAGAATAATTAAATATTTCAATAAAAGTTACGTCGATATTCTATTTCTTACTCAATGCAATTTAAATGATTTACGTTTAATTAATTCATTCGTTCACTCACACCAATTCAGAAAAAAAAATATCTAAAATATTTAATTTGCATTGAAACGGGAAATTATGTGGATTATCTCATGAAAAAGGTTAGTCATATTATGCACTGCTTTATGCTGTAAATCACATTTATTCGCCAATAAGAAACCAGATAACATGTATGATTAGGCAAATAGAAACTTACAAGAGTTAAAGGCAATCTATAAACCTTCATGGGGCAAATCTTTTTCTATTAGTTTTAAGAAATTCAGATATATATCTGAAATAGAATTTTAAAAGCGCAAAAAACAGTATGAAAAGCAAATATGGCTTTATACAGCAAATCCTTTTTCCATTAGTTCAAAAAATTTCAGATATCCGTTGATGATATTTTTTTTTACATTCCATTGTTTCGTCTTGCAACTTGTAACTTCATTATGCGTGCAACTATATTGCAGTTCTGTTGCAAATTTTCGTTTTACTAAGACTCTTTTCAACGCTTTTGAGATTTATCTTTTTTATCCACATGAATTTTCCTACCAAGACATTGATGTGGCTTTCTTGGCATTTCCTATAACGTGATCTTTAAAAAAATTATTTCTTTTGCATGACTTAGTGTTTTAAAAGATATAAAGTTATTTTTAAAGATTACAGAGCATTATACAAACTATTCTAAACATATTCTATTCTGAAACATATTTTAAATCTATTCATAAACAAATCTATTCTGAAACATATTTTATGCCTTTTGCAATTAATAAGTTTAAAATACAAAATTCGACTTTGATCCCAAAAATTCACCCAATATTAAAATTGCGCTTTAATTTAAACTAAACTAAACAACTTTTCTGAAAGTTATTACACAAAAATGTTTCCTATGAAATTTGAGATTTATACACAGCTTTTTCGAAGCAAACAAGTTCTCTCATCAAAATTTCCATTTATAAGAGAGCGTTATTTGAATTTATTACTTTTTTAGAAATGAAATTTTTTTTTGCCTTTATAACACATTTTCTCTCAGACGGTTTTAAGTCGATAATTTTAAACGAAATGCTTTGCATTTTGTGAAAAATATATATAATTTTTTTGTGAAATTTTTACTAAGAAGGATCGGTTTTTACTATCTTTGCTTCATTTTATATGCTTTTACATAGAATATTTAGCTTTAGCCTGTGGCCTAAAAAATAAAAATAAGAATTATACCTGGACTACTATATTCTTGACATTTACACAGTGCTTGCATTTTGAATTCATATAGTTAGCATTTGAATTTAAGATATATGCTTTTCAATATAAGTTAACATTTAGAGAACATATACATTCTATTTATTGAAACATTTTTTTTGTATGTACATAAGTATGTATGTACATTACGATGACTATTGTTTTATATGTTCGTTTATACAAGTCTACAATTTGTATCCGTTCTTTATTTAAATATATCTTGCATACTTTTCAATACAAGTAGAGTGTCATTGTTAATGTATTAATGTCAAATAACATATATAAATATTTGTAAATGAAATGTTATAAAAGGGTTTAGGGCATTGGTATATATTTCTAGAAATAATATTTAATAAAATTAATTGTTACACTAACTTAAAATTCAGAAAGTTACATTTTTCCTATCTTTGATAGATATTAGAGTTAATATTTCACTTTAATTGTAAAGGATAATGTATATATGACAGAAATTTGTTACCAGGGCAGAATCAGAATAAAGCATTCATCGACATTTATACAAAGTTTTTTTCTTTTAACAACACATGTCCTTGTATGATTCACTTGCCAAGAATAGAGACATTTTACATTTGACAACGAAGACTAATACAGCTCGTATAGTCAACCGCAATTTATCCTTTAGTTTAAATTCTACGCCTTCAATAGTAACTAAATGAAACGGTGGCCATTTAGTATATTGTGGTATGAAATGAGACAAAAACAACTAAATTTCTAAAGAATGTCACACCATATGTTCATTGATGTCATTAATTGATGTTGATGAAATGAGACTTTTCATAGAAATAATGGATTTTTAGTGTTCTGAAAGATATCGTTTTGATGATTAATGTTTCATTTCTGATCGAAGTAATTATTGGTCCAAATTATATTTTTCAAAAAGAAGATTTTCATTGTACCTGAGGTAGTTTCCAACTATAAAATTCTAGATATTAATTCTATAGTTCCTTTTATAACTGAATGACTCTCATCATAAAAATGAACTATTAGTCTATGTTCTTTAAAATGTTAAGCTCTCAACTTACTATTTGGGCTTAAGAATTTATTGTGATAATAACTCTAAAAAAATCAACCGAATTATCAGTTTCTTCATTTGTTTGAAGCCTGATTTTTTATTTTTCTCCTGGAGAAAATACTTTGAAGATAATTAGAAATAAATGCTTTTGTATACACTCAGTTTAAAAAACTTTCTAAGGAAATTTAATTATTTAGAAAGTATATTTTTCTAGTGAAATATCTTATAGCCAAAGTAACTTTACAAAACTTTCAAGACTATGATTAATTACCAATGTTTTTGAACCAGTTTCGTTCTACCTTTTTCAGTACTTTTAACAAATATAATAATTATTCCTTTTTGTACTGTAATTCAAATTACAATCGATTTCAATATAGACGAAAAGAAATAAATTTATTTGTATTTCTGAAGCTCCATTTTTATTTCATTTATTTGCAACGAGAAGAATTTTTTTCCAGATCAACAATCTTGTTACTATTTCGAATGAAACGAATAAAGTTAGCGTTGAAGTGGATTATATCTGTCTCGATGAATTTTGGAGAAATGGTAAGTATTACCGTACTGTTAAGTCAATTTGAGTTGATATTCTCATATATCTCTTGAAATTCTAGTAGAAAAAGATTTCCTAAAATATTTTGAAATTAAAAAAAAAAAACAACTTAGTATTTATCTTTAGATGAAAAGGTAATTCATAAGGATACTCTTTATAAATCTCTCAAAACCTTCGAAAACAAAATAAAGAGCTAAAAACGCTTAGTATTTATCTTTATGTGGGAAAATAATTCACAATGGTAGGCATTGTAAATGTTGTCACAAAACATTTGAAATAAAAATAGAAAAAAAAAACAAAAAGCTTAGTATATATCGTTTGGTGAGTAAATAATTCTTGATGATAAGACTGTAAAAGATTTCCTAAAATATTTTTTAATAAAAGGCGTCGAAAAGCTTAGTATTTATCTTTAAGTGGAAAAATAATTCAAAATGATATGTAAAATTTCTCATATAGAAGATTTCTCAAAACATTTTGAAATAAAAATGAAACACTAAAAGCTTAGTATTTATCTTTAAATGAAAAAAAAATGAGTGAAATTGATAAGCATTATTAAAGATCTCTTAAAAAATTTTGAAATAAAAAAAAGTTAAGTATTTATCTTTAGGTGGGGAAATAAATCAAAAGAATAAGCATTGTAGAAGACTTTTCAAAATATTTTGATGTAAAAATAAATTAAAAGCTTAGTATCATCTTCTGGTGGGAAAATGATAAGCATTGTACAAAATTTCTCAAATTATTTTGAAATAAAAAAGACAAAAAGTTTAATATTTATTTTTAGATAGGAAAATAACCGTAGTATATTGTTGTAGTATTAGTTACATTAATGCGTCAAAACATCAAAAACGTTTTGAAGAGAAGCAAAATGACAAAAACTAAATAGCTTAGTATTTACCGTTAGATGAAAAAAGTAATTAATAATGATAATTATTGCTGATCTCTCAAAACATTTTGAAGTATAGGAACCTAAAAGTTTAGTATTTGTTACTATATGGGAAAATTATTCCTATTTCAAGAGCTTTCAACTGTTGAAAGCAAAAAAGCAATCGCAGTGCATTTATAGGCTACAAGAGGATTAATTTTAAGATGTTGATAATTCACAGTTGATAATTTCTTTGGTTATTTACAAAAACTCAAGTTATTTTAGAGAGTCAATGGTGGATGCTTATGCTACTCTACACTAACAAATATGAAGAAAGCCTTCTGCTCATAATCTTTAAACTCTGAATAATGCGACAAGAGATAATTAAGTACAACGTAGCGTGCATATGTAAAATTAACTGCTGAATATTCATTGAAATTTCGGAAAAAGTAATTTTGAAGTTTTGCGGTCGAATCATTGATGCATAGGAACTTCAAAATATTTTTTTATTCAAAACTTTTATAGTAAATAAATGAAATTTTTTTTGTTATTTTTCATTTTTATAAAGAAAGATATTTAAGAAAAAAAAGGAAGTCATTTGTCTACTTGAAATTTGAATTCATATCGCATTTAATTTATTTTACATAATCTGTATTCGTAATTTGATAGTAACTGGATAGTAAAAAAAAGGTTTCTTCGATTTTTGTAAATAAACACTGATATTTTAAACTGAGAAATTTTATTAAATTATAAATATTTTTGGAACTCAGAGCTTCAGTATATATTCACTAAACCCGGAAAGGAATTTACTTGAGTTTTCGTTTATTAAAAAACATTGAAATAAAATGTGTAAAATAAATGTATTTCTTTATTACCTTCTGAAAATCACTGAAAATTTCAAGACAAATTTTGATAAATAATAAATTACAGCGGTATTAGTAAGTATACCTATTCAAATTGATTATTAGTACCTTAATAATCGATTGAATGATATTAAGTAGAACAATAATTCATTTTATAACATCATTATGAATTAGATGGTAATACTATAGGAATTTCAGGAATGCTTATATAATTCTTTTCCGTATTACACATTACAAAACAAAAAGGAACACGAGAAATATATCATATTCACTACGAATATATTCCAATAATGACATCCATAAGAAGGTTAATGGGAGATGCGTCTTATTGTTAATAAGGTAAAGTCCCGTATTGAATCAAAATAGAAAGTCGTAAAGTTGTACAAAAGCTGCATTTAATATTCTTCGCATTGAATATTGTATAGAATCGGTACTTGTAACCTAAAATTTCTTTTATTATTATTATTTGAAAAAAAGTGTTATTTGCGTTATGAAATAGTAATTATGCCTATATGTATCGATCGATGCATATATGTTCAAACATATGGAAATCAAATCCTATTTGAGGTATGTCTTTCTCTCCTAATCAAACAGTTCTCCGAGCCGGAATTCCTTAAGACAGTTTAGAAATTAATACCATGCAATTTTCAGAAATTGCATGTTTGGGGAAAGGAGAAGTTGAGTTGCACTTTAAAGCAAAACACATTTTGTCCTGTGAGTATGTCCGTATACATAAAACATTCTGCAAACACTCCGTTATATAAACGCATAAGTTCCTAATTTTTATGCAGCAAAGTTATTCCTTGCATTCTTTAAATGAGATAGGGACAATTTACTCACTCATCTTAAACGAATATATTCTTTTAGGAGTTTCAATCCATCAACACATGAACAGAATTTTTTTTAAACTCTCGTTTCTCTATCTCTTAAGATAGATGATAATCACTTGATTTTTTATGATTTCACGTCCAACACCTGATTCCATCGAAGAATCATCATATAAGATGATCTGGTGTATCTTGAATCCGTCGGGGGCCAAATACTCATTTACTGATGTGGTGTAGAAGTTTAGAGAGGGGATGACAACTTAGGTGCCACTCTCTTCATTTGGTGGTAGCTAAAAATTAATATGTCTATTTCAAAATAGCCTTAGTGTTGCTTTTAAATGGGACGTTAATATAATTAAACCAAACCAAATATTTCTCCCTATCGGTTAGAAATCCTATACCTTCTTAGGAAAACTAGAAAAAGAAGAAAACAAAAGCCCCAAACATGAATTTAGAGCTGAGTCAAAAATGAATAATTTCCTTTTTGACTTGGGTGCTAGAGATATATTAACCCATGCATACATTAGTACGCATACGGTAACTAGACACTACGATAAGAATATTTTCAAGAAAAAATGGAATTCATTAAATAATTTGAAGTTTTTTTTTAATATTTGCAATTATCCTAGCTGTTATTTAAATGATTAATGATTCCAAAAAGTTTATATGCTTTCTACATTTTAACAATTGTTAAAATGTAGAAAGCATATAAAAAAGATTTCAAAAAGATTGGTCTATGAAAAAAATATTTAATGTCTCTTCATATATATTGAATATTTATAAAAAAAATTAGATCGTGTGTATCTTATTATCATCAATTGAACAAAACTGAAGTTAAATAAAAAAAATATTCTTATTCTGAATAGATGGGAATAGACGGTTTTTTAAAGTAATATATTGTTAAGAATAGATTGAATTTCTATTTCGATTATCAGAAAGATTAATTTTCATTATCTTTCTTCACTGGAAATACATTCTGGCAAAGCTTTAAGAAATCAAAAAGGATGGAATATTTCATTTCTATAGCTTAGATACAATAGAAGCTCGGCATCGCAATCAATCATACTTGTAATGAAGGATTACCTTACGTATTTGAATCGTGTTATTCATGGAAAAATATGGAGAGGTTATTATTTATCAAATCTACAATTATTCTTGTTTTTGTGTGAAATTTAGAATATATGAAAATATTTTTTAAAAAAATCAGTTTCTATTCCAAATAGTTTGTTCAAAAACGCATTGTTATATTTGTTTTATTATTACGTTTCTTTCGCTCAATTGAAAAATAAGATTTTTTTTAAGTTACGTATTCTGTTCACGAAAAATAATATTGTGACGTTTTCAGATATATAAGGAGGAATGTATCAAATTGCATTCCCACGGTAAAGCAACTATAAATAACGGAGGAATTTGTGGAAGGTGGAGATTGCAGACTAGACGGAACCAAGACGTCTCCTTGCTAGACGCCGTTTCCCCCTCTCTTGTGATTGGAAAGATACCTTGGGTCAGAGGATCAAGAAAGTTGAGAATAATGCTGATTGGTCTTTGGCCACCGAGGGCCGGTTTTTAGACAGAGATAAAAAGAGCGAACAGAGGAGAGCCAGGGGCTGAGAGCCAAGGGTTAGGAGGAGACTGAAGAAGCAACAGCTGGTGCTTGGAGCGAAAATTCTCAGGAGAGAATTTGGAATGTACGTTGGCCGCCTCGCCCTGTAGCCGAGCCCACGTGGAGTTCATCGGAGCTTTTGGAACCATTCAGCGTCTCGTCTGAAATGTGAAAGCTCACCCGAGCTTTGGGAATGCCTCCAATTAGTTGAACAGCTGTCTTCTGAGTTGCTCTTCCAGCCAGTTCATCACCTTACGCTCAACAAAACCCAGCAGGTTAATCGACAAGCAGAGAATCACGAACCTCGGGCCAGATCTTGAGGGAGTTTCAAGAACTCCACCCTATTTTCTTCTACGAGAGAGACTACCTTACTATTTGAGGCACAGCACCTTTCCCTAGTGGAACTCTGAAATTAATTGCCTATGTGTTCGTAACATATTTAATCAAGAAGGTGTAATCGTGCAAAATATATATGTATTAATGCTGGAAATAAATATATTTTTATTTCTCCAAGTCCTGGTTTTGTTTACGGACCAACTCACCAGTAGCCCCGGCCAAAACGTTACAATATTATCTACTTCAGGATGATGAAATTAATTTGAAGCATTTCTTTTTTTCAATTCATTATTTTTTTTGTCTTTTTTCTGCATTCGAATTTTGCTGTAAACAATCACAAGTACAAAATAATAAAGTATATTGAAACCCTCCTTATACGGCTTAGTTCTTTGGTAAACAGCTGGCTGGTTGTATACATAATAAGAATCTTTATTTGTTAGATCAAGAACAAATTTTTATATATTCTGTAAAAATATACGGTTAGAATTTCATTTATATGCAAAAATTGGTACGAAAATAAGAAAAATACTCCAATTATCTGTAAACGAATATACAAAAAGTATTATGATTATCTTTATACGATTATTTAGGAAGTACAACGAATAAATGAAAACATTAAAAAGTACAACAAATATATATTTACTAATATAAGAAAAGTGCTAAGAATATACGAAAAATACTACAAATTTACGAAAAGTGCTACGAACATCTATATATGAATATATGAAAAGTACTACAAATATCTATCTTTATCTTTATCTTTACTTATAATAAAGCACAATGTGTGTGTGTGTGTGTGTGTCTGTTGGCCATGTACAGGCCAGACCGTTCGACCTACAGCTACCAAATTTGGTACATTTATACCTTGGTGTCGGGAATGTGCACCTCGGAGCCCTTTTTTTGATTTTTTAATTAAAATTTCAATTAATTAAAAATAAGCCAAATTTTAACGTTTTTTCGCTATAACTTCCGAAAATATTACAGCACAAAATTGATTTTTGCATCAAGTTAAAGCTTAAAAAATTAGCTTTTTAATGATACTAATGTTTTGACCTATAAATTAAAACTCTATTTTGAATGAATTTTTAAACCTTTAATTTAATCGTATTTTTTTCAACAATTTATTTCGCATAAAATAAAATAAAAACAAAATTATATCTTCTCGAGGATCTCAAAAAAAATCAGCTTTTAATTAAATGTTGTCATCACATTTTCAGAAGTTTTGCTTTAAAAAAGTTAATTACTACCAAAAATAAAACAGAAAAATATAATTTTCATCAAGTGATTATATGAAATGAAATAAATAGGAAATGTGATATTTTTAAAACAATAAATACAAGAGTACATTTTTCTTGATCGTTTGCAATATCAAAATTATTAATTCAATTAAAGAACTAAAGTAAATAAAAATACAAAATAAAAATATATTATAAAAGTGCGACAGTTAAAACTGAAAAAGAATTTTTAGAAAAGCACCAAACGATTATCTTTTGAGAGCAAGATTAATTATTTAAAAGCAAGAATTCTTAAACGAACTTTGAGAATGACGTCATTTCAAAGAAACGACGAACAAAAAGCAATTGATAATCAGTAGTAGTAAAATATTTCTGAATTTTTTTTAATTTTTAAAACAATAAGAAATGTTTGGAATTGCTACTTTTACTTATGTGAAGAAGATATTTTGTGCAAATCAAAGAATTTGCCTTCGCGATTGTAATTATCTCCGCATTTTAATGAATCATGCTAAATAAAAACGCATCTTCTTTCAAACAAGCATACGTAATAATTAGCAATGCACAATTTGTAAAAGCATATAAAACTATTTTTACCCACATATTTCGGAGACATCAAAATTTTCTACCAAAACAATATCATGTTCTCTCACAAGAAAAAATAAATCAACTATTCTTATAAATTAAACATATAAAAATGTTATTTTCGGCACGTGTCTGTATAATCTGAAACAAATATGAAACATTATATTTTTGGAAAATAAATGGATGGAAACGTTTTCTAAGATATTTCACTATACATATGTTACTAATCCAATTAAACAGTTTTATTTAAGGCAAATATGGCTTAACATCTACAAGGCATCTTCTGTAATCGGATCCCAACATCTAATTTCTTAATTTTTTGGGGAGAGACATAAATCTCTTAGAAATTGGTCCAGGTGAAATATATAATTATAGATTTAGGGAAAAATGCTAATGAATTAAATTTTTACATGCATCATCTGCCCTGTGAATCATATTTAACAAAATATTCTTGAGACAATAAGTCCTTAAATAAAAAGTGGCATTCCAATCACCTAAATCAATCATCAAAGTTGATCGATCTATGAAAATTTCAACATAACTCTTCGATATAAACTGGCGATTTTAGATCACTTTATCAATATATCCATTAGGCCAATCAGAGTTATTCTAGAATAATTGGTCTAGATTATGATAATGATGAATGTTCTAAACTTGTAATATTCAGGACTGAATAAATCAGCCAGATTTGAAGAAGATATAAATGCTTATTTATTTATTTATTTAGAAGTTGAAATACTAAGAATATTTTACAAATATGAATTTATAAGACCAAAGGAATTTAAACCATAATATTTTGAAATATATTTATAAACCTAAAAAAATATTATTGAGAGCATTTATATACATCTAAAAATAAAGTTTAAAACTGAAGGTTTCAATTAACCTGTGAAATTTTTGCTGAATAAATCCTTGATATCTTATAAATTATAAAAAAAATTTTATAATGTTTCAATTTCTGTATTGAACAAAAAACTTCAATGACGGACTATTCTGCTTTCAGTTCTTAGTTTTATTTAAAGACATGCTTAGATTGAGTAAAGAGGTCTTTATATTAATTGAAGTTTTATCATATTCAATTTAATTTAAAAGTGAATTTTACGTGCACTGATAGAAAAACACAGAGAGATGTGAAGTTTAAAGATAGGAATGCTTAAGGCCTACATAATAGTATAAGTGAATTATACGACTATCGAAATTTGAAGCTTAAAAATATTTTGCTGAAAAACTTGTTATGAGACCAAGTTATACATAAAAAAATTGATTTAACCCTTTAGTCGGCATTAATATTGGCGAACCGACTGGTCGCCTGTTTTATAATAATAGGTTGTTTTTCTGGTCAGTTTCGATGAGACTTTTACCACTTTATGATTTTTGTTTCTTATTTCACTTATAAAGGTCCTAAGTTTTAAAACCTTTTTCTTTTACGGCAGAAAATTGAAAAAAAAAATAATTATAGTAGTCTAAAGCAACCTCTCTTAAATACCACGAAAACCTTTTATCTAATATCGCATAACTTGTTATCTATCAATCGATAAAAGTTCCTCATATTGGCTTCAAAGTGCTGAAAGTATGCAATACGCTTCATATCGATATGATTTCACTTAATATCAGATATATCGATTCCGCTAAATCATCAAGATAAGTGAACGATATTTTAACCATTATTCCCAGCCATTTCATCTCAATCGATTCAATCACTACTTTCTCAGAAATAATCTCTTATCAGAGTATCGATATTATTTTTCGAATTCCTGGAGATCATTTCTCCAAATTATTGGATCCCATTTTTGCTTTGAGGAGTATTTCATGCACCATTACTTCTGCTGTCGGGGAATTTTTTTTATCGTCCAAGTAAAATTCTGCGAGTTTCAAATGGTAATTCCCATTTATGCTCTGAAAGATTGTCATCATCAGAGGGAGAAACGATGCATTATAATATGTTAGTAAAATAAGTTCTCTATTTCCAATTTCCAATTTGTTTCAATTTCAGAATTCAGATTCTATCAAGGAAGGAAATTCAATAGTGAGAATTATGAACGACACAAAATTCCATGCATTAAGAATTTCTGAATTCTTCTCTTGGACAAATATCTGAACAATTCCAAATTTTATGTATTAAGAATTTATGAATGTTTTGGAACACATATCTCTTTTCTTGGACATATACTTGCACAATTCCAAATTCTATGAAATAAGATTTTCCTAATTCTCCTCTAGAACAACTGTCTAAAAAATTCTAAATTCTATGCATTAAGAATTTTTTAAATACTCTCTTAAAAGTATTTGAATTTCAAATTTTAAGGATTAAGAATTTTTGAATTATTTGAACAAATATCTCTTCTCTTGAACAAATATCTCTTCTCTTGAACAAATATCTGAACGACTCCATATTCTATACAATAAGAACTTATGAATTCTTTTCTTAAACAAATATCTGAAACATTCAAAATTCAAAGTATAAAGAATCACCGAATTCTTCTCTTGGACAAATATTTGAACAATACCAAGTTTTATGCATTCAGAATTTATGAATTTTTTTCTTGAGCAAATATCTGAAAAATTCAAAATACTACGCATTAAGAATTTTCAAATTTTTCTCTCGAGGAATATCTGAAAATTACCAAATTCTAAGCAATAAAAATTTACAAACACTTTTGTTCTAGAAAATATCTGATCAATTTCAAATTCTTCGCATTAAGAATTGCAGAATTGATATCTTAAACAAATATGAAAGTGTTAACAGAATCCGTGAAATGTCCAAACACTTGTTTCACCAAACAATATTGAGAGTATTTTAAATAAATGACTTTCAAAATTGTAAAGATATATTTAAATGACTAAAAAACATTTTTAGGTACAAAAATTACATATATTTTACCACCACCACTATATGGTAAAAACTAAATTATCTCTCATGTAACTCCATATCGTTTTTATTCAATTTTAATCAGTTTTTAAAAATAAGTTCAAGCATATTTTGCAAGAATAAATAGAATTTAATTTAAATTTAATAAGAAAAAGTTGTCATTTACTCATAATAAGTTAAAACACTGAAATGCCATAAAAACTGGTACACATATCTAATATCATGTAGAGCCCTCAAGAGCGCGCAGAAGTGGCACAATATTCCGTGGCATGGATTCAATTAATTTGTGAAGATATTCTGTGGATAATTCACACCATGAATCTTGCATGGCAGTCCACAAAGCCATGGGAATACGAAGTGGTGGAGATTTACTAAGAGCAACACACTGCAAAACGATTCAAATAGCGTCGATGATGTCCATGTCAGCAGAATTAGGTGGCCAAGAGAAGGAAAGAAATTCAGAAGATTACCCTTCAAGCAAATGGTAGCTACTGTTGACCTGTAGGGTGACGCATCATCCTGTTGGAATAGTCTACGTCCATCAGAATGCACACAGAACCAGAATACATGTAGAGATAAAGAACATATATCAAAGTACCGCTGATCTGTCATGCTACAGTCTACACACGTCAAAGGTTCCATTTTAGGCTAACTGCTCAAGCCCTTTACTCTTACAGAGCCTCCATATGCTTGAACAGTTCCTTGAGGAATCCATGGTTTCATGGAATTTTCTCCCAAACAGCACGCAGTCATCCAACCGATACACTTGGTAACTTGACTTCTCAGAGAAGACAACGTTTTTCCAATCATTAAGAACCCAATGGAAGCTTTAGCTTGCCCAGGTAAAGTGCATAACTTTGTGTCACTGAGTCATCTATGGTACACGAGATGTTTTGCGACTGCGAAAGTCAATTTCTATTAGGTTACGTTGCATATTGCTTACACTGACACATGTTGATGGGCCTGCATTTAAATCGGCAGCAATCTGAGAAAGTTTTAGTGTGAAGTGTTTAACTCCCATCTCGTGTAACGATTCTTTTCAAGCGTTGATGATTCCGATCTAACAAAGGCCCTTTTCAAACCGCACCTCTTTCAGATATTTGAAGTTTTACCGAAAGACTGGTATTCATTGCACACTTAGTAAATGGTCGGGTGCGAAAATCCAAATTTCATCTCTATTTCGGAAAAGCTGTTCTCCCTATCTCATGGATCGTCGATTAATCACCATTAAAAATGACTTAAATCTTTATAATATGCCATTATAATAGCAAGAATGGATGTAATAGCCTCCACAGACAGCTGTTGTCTTATATACACACTATTGACCTAATCGCGTTACGCTGATTGGTTGAACACCTCCCTTATTTGTATAAGACCTGCTATACCAGTTTTTCTGGTTCTTCAGTGTAATTAATACGTGTAAAAATTTTAGTGAATTAGTATAAACTTTGTTGTAATAGTTGATAATTCTGATAATTCATTGAAATATAAATACACTTATGAACCTCACCTGAATACATAAGAAACTTGACCATCAAGGAAATCCTATATCCACATAATTTATTTTCAGAATGAATGCCTTAAACGCGATGACATCAACATAATAATCTCCAGATTGTATTACTAAAGAGGGATTGAAAATTTAAAGGTGATTAGAATCGTATGTTTTGAACAAATATCCTTTCAAATCTGCGGAGAAACAAACCACTGCTCACTTCTGCTTTAATTATTTACTTCTGTAACAATTGCCTTCGTTGCATGAGAGAAATGCGGAATTGAATTCGCGAAAGACACTTGACCGGTTCCCGAAATTGAATGCATTTGACCAACTAAGCTACTGCCTGATGTTGTTTTCCACAATTATAAGACGTGCGTACTTCACCAGTGTTCTGATGTATCCATGGAAATGCATTAACCATTATGCCAGTTAGGCAGCCATTAGTAATCGCAAACGATGTGTATTTTCAACTTCAAAGGAATATGATGACGTTAGCCTTTTAATTATAATGAAATATTTTCAAATATTGTGTTGTTTTAGTAGTATTAAAATATCGAAGCAATAAAGTTGTTATTTTGTGACAGATGATATTTTAAATCGGTATTGAAGATGAAAATGAAAACTTTTCTTGAAAGTTCCAAAAAATGTGCATTTTATTATTTGACTGATTTATGTACACACTGGTGTGCAAAACGTAAGCAACAATGTAAATTTTAAGCAGTCAGCCATACAATTTCAGAAGGAAGTATTTGCGATCAGTATAATGAAAACACAGTTATATAGAAAAGTGTATGTATGTAAATGTTAGGAACATAACATTGTACGTGATGTGTGTGTACTGAAAACGTGCGCAGCTCAAGATTATGGAGAAAAGACATTTGCTTCAGCTTTAAGTGAGTTCTTTTGTGAAATATGAATAGAAAAAGACCGTGGAAGTATGTTCAGAAGGGCGTAGTTTGACCAGTGTAGCTGAAGAGTTCGGATTCAACAAAAGTATCCTTTCGCGTGCTTGAAAATCCTTCCAAACCACAGGTAAAGTAGCTAGAAAGGTTGATGATAGGCATTCTAGGAAAACTACTTCTGTTGATGACCAATATATCGTCCTTCCAGCAAAAAGAGCCCGGAACCAGTCAGCAAGTGCCACTTTTCAACAACTGGGTGGCATGTGTCGCGGTTTAATGTGTTCAATCAGCTCTACAAAGGTGGCCTTTTCGCCCATATCCTTTGAAAGTTGGCCATCGGCGTTACCGTTTAGAGTGGTGTAAGGAGCACAAAAACTGAACATCTAATCAATGGTGCCATGGACTCTTTATGAATGAGATTTGTTTCAGTACCACAAATCCTTTTCAACGCCGATTGATTTAGAGAGAGGTCGAGGCATGGTTCATTCCAGTATCATTACCGAAAGATCCCATTATGGTAGTCTTAGAGTTGACGTCGGTGAAACATTGTACTGAAAAGGTGTACTGAGCACCAAGTTTTAAATCAAGGTTCAGTGAATTGAGATCGCTATTGCGAGAAATGGATCCTTCACCATGTGCGTCTGTTCCGAGATTTTAATGGACAAGACTTCGTATTTATAGATGGCCACACCAAACAGCTGATGTTCAGTTGTTACTGGAAATTGAAGATTCACTCGAGTGGATGAATCAACATATAGAGATTTTGAGTGAACTTGTTTCTATATTTCTGAAAATAATCCATACATTTCCATCACTGTCTGAATTTGACTCAAAATTAGATAAATGCTTACATAGTGAATTTTAAATCTGTGTGTTGAATTTTACAAATCTAAATCTCTTTGTTTGATAGTTATTGTATTAATTTATATGTGCGTAATTATTTTATTAATCCGGAGAAATAGACTTTTTTGTATGGAATTTACACAAATGTTGAGGGAAATCGATTAATTATGTGTGAAGACTGTCGGCCAAGTTTCATGCATGTAGCTTAAAGCAGTTTTGAGTTATTTTTGGGACAAACAGACGATTTTGTTATAAATTTCTTTATAGGGAGATCTAAAATTGCGAAATTCTTCAAATTATTTATTAATGATCATTGAAGTACTTTCTCTATACAGAAAAATAAAAAAGCTGTGAAATACAAAAATAATTCTAACTGTAATCTCCAGTAATAATTTATAATACAATTATATACCCACCATAACTGATATAAAGTAATCCGGTTCCAAATAAAAACAAGTAATACAAATAACCAATTTTTTAAATTCAATTCCTACTTTAAAAATTAGGAAAAATTTACGAAGTCAGGAAAGCTTTTATTTTAGTTACTTTTTATTAAATAATTACATTTTTTGTTCTCGTGCTACGCTTTACAACGTAAGGGGGGTGCAGTAGTTTCTGGGGGTATAGGCAACTGAGCAACGAACACCTCTGATTCAGAACTGCTATTACACTCAACTTGGATAACTTTGTGTCCAAACTCGAACTCGCAGCGCAAGGGATGTGATATGTGAGCTAATAGCAATAATAAAATAAATAGATATCAATATTTATTAAAAATATCAATCAGCAATTACGCTAATTTATTTAGTGTGAATTCAATTGTAATACAGTCTACTGTAAAAGTCTTTAATATTTAGCATGCAGAATTATTAAATTAAACTCCTATTTAAATACGTTGAGCAGAGGCGAAATAAGTTTAAAAAAAAACGCCTATCAGTCTTTACAAATAATGCACAGCTCTAATTAAAGAAAATGACTGGAACAAAAACATTTCTACTAATTCCTAACCATCATTAATAAAGCTTAGTTTTCAAACAAATCGATGCCTTTTTTTAATTTTTTAATTGTCTCATTAAACTAGAAAAGAAATTCTTTAAATGAGGGGAATCTGAAATAGTAACTAAAATAATTCGTTTACTTATCAAAGAGAAATTATTTCTCAGGAATTACACAGTGTGGAATTTTTTAAAAAGTTTTCGTTAATGAACAATTGGAAAACATAGGATTATAATTCCACTTTGAAAAGTTTTGTTAGGGATGAGTATTTTCTGTTACTTGTCTATGCGTTGCTCTTTTATTCTGCATTTTAATTGTGCTGTCCTGAAAATGAGAAAAAAGAAAATACATCGTTTCATAAGATATTTAATCGCATTTCGAAATAAGAAAATATAAATATGTTCTAAAAATTAACTACTTTAAAGATGTGCAGTATAATTACAATTATTTGCATTTAAGCAATCGGAAAATGCAATCATTTTATGTGTCTTTGGAAACATTTTATTTATAATTATATATAATTATCAAATCAATAAAAAATATATTTCATGAATTTAAAAATATTCTTTATACTTATGTGTTATTACACAATTGAAAAACATCAATTATTTTATGGATTTCAGTTTTGTTTCCGAAATCTATAAGGAATTCTGACGTTCGTCGAAGTCTAATATTTTGCAAGACGAACTAATTGCATGATAATAAAATAGTAGATTTCAAGAATACAATAAAGGGTAATGTGGATTTAAATAGAACAATTATATTTTAAAATAAACTTTCGTTTTTTACACTCATTTATCCCCTTCACGGGTGCACGTCAAAATGTGGGTGGGGTTACTTCAACATGATACTTATGTCTCGCTATCCTGAAGGGTACACTAAAAGGGGGGAGAGGAATTAGGTTCCTTCCAACGTGGATGGGGAGGGTTGTACCGTGACCGGTGATGGCCATTAGGTTACAATCCCAGCTTCTACCAGTGTTGCTGCTGCTTCGGTCCAGTCATTCAGTTTTATGGTTTATTTTATGTACCTATGAGCGGCTCGGAGAATCTAGTATGGTTTAAGCTCGTATTCATACTTATACATTTCGCCAATATACTATTGAAAGAAGAACTTTAAGAAACGGCGTATCCACGAATAGAAAACTACTTGACAATCAAAGCTAACGCCCCTCTCACAGTCATTTTGATTCCAGTCTTCAGACATGTGTTGATGTAAAAATTAGGTTCTAAAAATTTTATGTAAACAGTGAGGATCAGAATAATAAATATATATTGCTACATTTGAACGATTGCTAAATAAGTTTTTAAAATGTTACTGATAGAAATTATCCTATTGATACAAAATTTAGACATATATAAAGCAAAATAAAACACCTTGGCAAAAAATAGAGCATAGAACATAATGTCATGACATAGGGTGCAAGCAATTAAAAATATTTTAATTTAAGTGATGAATTTAAGTGTTTCATTTTATGGGTGAGTATATTTACTGGAATAAATGTATTATTTATTCTAAGGCATAAAATATCTAGATGTATTTTAGATTCTCTATGTATAGTATAATTTTATAAATATAGTGCTGCTTTCAAATCCAATTTTCAAAACTTTTACTTTTTATATGGAAATCTGCTTTATAATTAATTTTTCAATTTTTATATTTATCAACAGAGTGATATACAATCAGTAATTTGAAGAAAGTTGGTTGTTATAAGAAACGTTGAGTGGGATAATTAAAGATGCTTGATTAGAAATTATCCTGATGTTAATTTTTCTGATTTGGGAATTGATAGAAGCAGAAGAAAAATGTATTCTTTGAGCCACATATGGATATAATGCTAAAGTTAACTTCTTGTAATCATGAAAAGGAGGTTGAAAGGTAATATGGAAAAATAATATTCCATAAATTATATCAATAATTAATTCATTAAAAATATGTCTTAGGAGAAAAGAGGGCTTCATCGAGATACTAGTATTTTAATCAGTTTTTTCTGTTGCAAAGATTAATTCATTATTTTGGTTGAAATCAAGTAGGTTTTTCATAATTTAAGCTGGCAATAATGGGTAATAAACCCAAAGACAACAGATTACCTGAAATATATTCAACATGCAATTCTTATTACCAAAAATTGACAAATTTACCATCAACCGCACATTTAATATGCAAAGTTCCACTAAAAATTGGCATAAAAATAAGAATTCAAAATTATTTCTAAGTATCTATGAAAATAACATTATTAAGAACAAAATTCAATGAAAAATTTCCTTCTAAAACACTTACCGAGCTTCTATTTAGTATTTGTAAAAAGATTAAAATATCAAGACAATAATTGATACTTAACTTGTATCTCTTTATTATTTCTATTAAAAGTTATTTTTGTATATTCCTTTAGTTTTTTAAGCTGTAGAAAGAAACATTTGGCATAAAACAGAAATTAAAAATTATTTCCAGGTACCAATCAAAATATTATCATTAAGAACAAAATTTAAAAAAAATGTTAAAAAATTAAAATATTAAGACAATATTTGATGCCAAACTTGTATCTCTTTAAAACGTCTAGTAAGATCTTGTACGTACCTTTAAGCAAAATAGAGAAGCAGCAGAAGCAAAATTTCACATAAATTACTGAAACAGCGCCATACAGACAACTCGAAATTCTGTAAATCTGTCCGAAAGCCCCAATTTATTAGTGTTAAATTGTAACAAAGGGATATTCAGAATTCCTCTTTGGATAAAATCTCTAATGCAAATTATGAAAAGAGAACTGCTTTTGTTTTGAAACATTTACAAATGTGACATAATTTCAGAAATTGTGTATTCAGATGACACGACGGAAAATTATCATTTGAGGGAAAATAGACTAAACATATCAAATCCTAAACAGTGTTTCAACAATTATCGTTCTTAAAAATGCTCATTTTTCAATGTGTTATTGTTGTCATTTTTATTAATTGTTATAGAAGAAGTTTTAAAATATATTACGTTATTTAAACTTTAAAAGTTCAGATGAAATTAAGTTTTGAAGGTTGTATTATACTCGAAATATCATCATAAGACTTTATGGGAAATCTCTATATTAATTCTCATTTACAGTAGATGGAATAAACTGTAATTCCTTTATCGCATGTTTACACTATATAACATGTTTTTATTTCATTTCATAATACAATAACTTAATGCCATTAAAAAATTTCACTCCTTTTAACTTCCTTATTACACATTATTTCATTCGGCTACTGTTATTTTTTTTAAAAAAATAAATATATATAAAGATTAAAATGAAAGCTGCTATGCATATTTCAATATATCATGTCAGAACATCATTTCTTGACCGGCCAAGCACCACGTGCTCGTGCGAATTAAATTATATTTTTATTCATTTTGATGGTTTCATTGAATGAGTTACTTTAGTATTGCATACGATAAAAAAACTTTGTCTCGCATTGATTGTTTTAAAAAAATATCCCATGTCCTATTTATTTCATTTCGTATAACCACGTGCTCAAAATGAAGTTTTCCTAGGTTTTATTTACTGTAGTCATTAAATTATTTTTTATCGGAGTTTTTGTGAATGTGATGGCAACATGTTTTTAAAAGTTGATTTTTTTTTAATGATGTTCGTGCGGATAGTAAAATTTTTATCTTTCACCTACGGACCATTTTTGAAGCCAAAAAACTCATTCTAAAAACATCATCATGTTTTGAGGTGATAATAAAAAGAATACTCATTGTCTCTACATTCTATTAATTGCCCTACATTCTAATAATTGTCTCTACATTCTATTATATGTGTACATTCTATTATATGTGTACATTCTATTAATTGTCTCGACATTATATTAATTGTGTACATTCTATTAATGGTCTCTACATTCTGTTAATGGTCTCTACATTCTATTAATTGTCTCTACATTCTATTAATTGTGTACATTCTATTAATTG
>JAOUZG010031626.1:218284-255791 GCA_026289955.1 Argiope argentata | reverse complement strand
ATATTAAACAATTATTAACAATATTGATATTAGCAATTATTAACAATTACGATATTAACAATTATTAACAATATTTTTATTAGAAATATCGATTTTAGCAAACATTAACAATATCATTATTAACAATATTGATATTAACAATATTTGTATTAACAATATAATTATTAACAATATCTTATTGTAATTGAAATACAATCACATCTTCGAATAAGAAATGCATAAGAAACTTCATTGCTAGTACTAATATAATTCTAAATCTAATGCAATTGGGTTCCGAATGCATATCACTTTAAAATGAGGCCATTACCATCTAATATAATAATCTCCAGTTGCTATTTCTAACGAGGAGTCGGACATTTAGGAGTGATTAGAATCAATCGTATGTCCTGGATAAATATCCGTTCAAATTGGCGACGAAATAAACCACTGTTCTCGTCAGCTTTAATTACTTGCTTCCATAATGATGACCTCTATAGAACACTTTAGCGCATAAGTGAAACATAACATTAAATTCATGAAAGACACTTAAGTGATTGCCAAAATTGAATACATTTGCTCCCTAATATTCTCTAATTACGCACGTGCGAATTTCCCCAGTTGTCTCTCGTAGCTTTGGAAATGCATCAACCACTACGCCATCCAGGCGTTCATCTATAAGAGCAGACGATAAGCATTTTGAACTGCAAAGAAATGTGATTATTTTGGACATTTAGTTTCGTTTTTGCTGAAATAATAAAAATCGTTTTATTAACATTAGTACTAATAGTAAGTTATTAGTGTAAAGATTATTTGTAATTCATTTAAATCTTAATTAAGAGATTAAATTTTAGGATTTATATGTGGATATATGGTCTACGAAACAACATTTTCTTTACACAAATTAATTTTTCTAATGAATGTAATAGTATGAAAATCTAGCAATACATTCTGCTGATATTTCTCTTCATATATAATTATATTTTATATATTTGCAAATTATTTTATTATTGAAAAAAGTAATTAGTCGGAACACGCGTTTTCTTCTCAAATTGCATGTTACGATAAATAATATTTTTGAAAAGCATATTACTTTTTGCATCATATTTTGTTTTCCAGTATATAAAGGTGTATTGAAATTTAATACAAGGGAAAATTCAACAATTATATAAAAATGAAAAATAATGGGCAATGGGTACAATTTAGATCTTTTTTTATATGTAACATTTCTACGTTGAAGCTTGTGAGCATTTGTATCGTGGTTTTTAAGGGCATTTTAAATACATAGGTTAAAATGTATAAAAATCAGCCTATAAATTCTGTAAATATCTCTCTTGATAAATTAACATATTTTAGAAATTTTTCAAAATACATTATCACTCATGAGGATAATTATATTTATCACTCATGAGGATAATTATACACATTATAATCAGTCGAATACAAACTTTCATCGAAAATATCTTCTGCACAATTATCCCAATCATTAAAATCTATTTTTGATTCATTTCATAGTCTCTGGAGCTTTGCTTCATAGCTAGAATCAGTTAATTGGATGATATTTCAAGAAGGAAGTTTTAAATCCATCTTATAAGCCTTGTACAATACTGGAACATTAAAAGAGATTGAGATTACACAGATGTCACAGAAATGGTTGACACATTTTTAGAAGTATACACTGAAGCCAGTTGCAAAAATACACTTGTAGTGAAGGCCCTAAAATACCAAGGTACAGGAACAATCCATTCCATTGATAATAAAAAAATAGAATAGGGTTGACAGAATATCCATTATTAGCGGTCTCACAAACCACATCTCCCTAATTAAGGTTTCACAATTAATGTTAGGCTATGAGATTGGCAGCATACAGTTTTTATTTAGAACTCTTTTTTGAAATAAAAATAAACTCAGATGAAAAAAATGGACGAAAAAATTTCAAATAAAAATTAGTTTTTAATGGTATAAACATCTTTTAATTTTTCCAAATTAAGGAATCGGAATTCTGCAAATATTATGGTATTGGCTTAGACAGTACCTGATAAGGATAGTCATCAGGTTTAGGCGTTTATTGATTGTGACTCTATTAGGAAATAAAAACAATGTGAGTGATCTCGCAAAAACTTTCTTGCATTCTCTCTAATAAACCACATTTGACAGAGAACATTTACGAAATATTAACTTTTGGCGAGAAATCTGCATTTTTATTGAATTTTTCATATCATCCTCAGCAAATTTTCCACGGCATGCATTAACAGTCTTTAAAAATCGAATTGGTGTTTTAGATATGTTTCTCTTAACCAGTTAATGCAGAAATTTATCACGAAAGTGCACTTGCAGTTGCAATATCTTCTACCCAATTTGATATAAATAAATCACTGTACTTTTGAATTATGAGATTTGCATAGCTCTGTACATACAGACCGACGGACAGTCAATCCGTAATTAAATTTGGTTCAAAATTTGAGGCGGTGTCTGCACTATGGATGTTAAATATGCATATCAAATTTTATCTATAAGGTTCTCTTTGTTTTATAGTTATCGCGTTAACTTATATTCGAACACCTGGACAGATAGACTTACTCTGAACAGGCTACTCAAAATATGACAGCAGTCTGTGAATTCGATATGAAGATTGTACACACATTTCCAACCGTCTAGCTTGGATTATATTTTCAGTAATCTTTTTCTGAGGAAAATTTTTAAAAAGCCCTTTTCGATCTCATTGATATTATAATAAGTGGAGATCCTTTGAAATTTCAAATTCAGATTTTTTAACAGTTGCTTTACAATAGCACTATTATATATATGAGAAAGTAAAAATAATAGTTTTTGTTTATACCTAACTTATTATTTCTAATTGAAACATTATCACCATATATATGCTAGTGTTGAATCGTGGTTATCACTATTCTCTATTTCTTTTTATTTATTACAAAAATATTTATTTCAAACATTTAAAAAATCAAGATGAAATCTACGATCGCTAATTTCAATTTTCATGTGAGAACATTATTATTTTAGGTCATCATTTATCTTAATTAAATTAAGTCATTAACCAACTTAAATCAATCACGAGACTTATCTATCAAATTCTCTCTCTCTCTCCCTCTCTCTCTCTCTCTCTCCCTCTTTCTTACTCTTTCTCTCTCTCTCTCTCTCTGTTTTGATTTAGAACAATTTTAAAATGAAATAACAGCTATGATGTCATAGTTCTTCGTTAACCTTCCAAAAAAGCATATGCTGTCAAAGAAGCATACGTAAGACTAATTACTAATACTATACTGGTAAAATCAGGTCAAATTTTTGAAATCTACTTTCAAAGAAACATACATAATAATAATGCAATATTGAAAAAGCAAGTAAATATATTTGTTGCTGGAAAATTTGGAGACACCAAAACTTCCTAATAAGAACATCATCGTGTTCCCACATGATTATAACACTGTTAGTAAAATGCAAAATATATTAATTAAAATAATTTATTTAGTGTAAGGAAGAATGTTGACTGCTGAATTTTCCTAAAAATATTATTGCCCTGGAGGATATTCTACATGATTTGAAACACTTGTTATTAATAATTAATAATGTCTAATTAAAAATATTTTAGCATGATTATTATCCTTAATATATCCTGAATAAATACTAATTTAAATTGTTAGGAATTAAACTATTGCCAGAATGACCTTAATATTTAAAAACATTAATAAATTAATGGAAAATAGTTAATTTAGTAGTTTAAATATTTCCTTCAGAGAAATAAGGAAAGTTAGAAATCATACTTTTCTAAGAAAAATGATGGAATTTAGTATATTTAACCTGAAATGAAAGAGTTATTATTAATAATTAATAATATCCAATTACAAATATTTGAACTAGATTACTATTAATCATTTATCATTCATGCATTTTAGCTCAGTTTGCTACAAATCAAACCATTACTCAAGTCAACATTCTTTCTGTAATGATCTTATTTGCTGAAGCACTTCAATACATAAATTGAAAGCAGGTATTTAATATTAAAAGCTCAATAATACTAAATAATTTACATCATGCACAAAGTAGGCACTTAGAATGAGTAAAATACATTTTAAGATAAGCCAAAAATTCTATTCATATGAATAGTTACAATTAATAAATGTACATAATTATAAGCCGACTTCCTGGTACAGAGGTAACGCGTCTTCCCAGAGCTCGGAGTTCACTGGTTTCGACTCATCTATCCTATCTGTGAGGTGAGTGAATGCCCCCACCCCCTGTAAAACTGGACTGTGCAAGCGAATGTGATGCATGAATAGCTAAGACGTACTCTTGGAGCTAGTTGGCGCTGGTAGAATCAAGAGATACACTTCCGGCTTAAAATCACTGACTGTGTTAGCGATCTTGTCTATAGTCAAGTGTCATTAGAAACAAAAACACATTTATAGGCTTGGATGATTTCCCAGCCAATTATCCCTTTCATGTCTCAAATAATTTATTTCTATAAAATCATTTTTTAATAAAAAATGGTCTTTATTAAGATGACAGTGGTATCTTTTTCACTACATTCTTTAATATTTATACTACATTCTTTAATAAAATTTTGATCTCCATGCAAAACATTTTAACCCTTGAAGGCCTTGAAATTATAAACGCCGTCATTAATAAGACTTATTTTCAGAATTCATACGCACTGTACGAATGCGTAGTTACAAGTAAAAGCTACGCATTGGTACAGTTCTTTTCAGGATCCTAATACTAGCACTTTTCGACGTTCTCAAAGAGGTGGTACATTAAAAGACGAGTAATTTTTATGAATCCTACTTCTGCATAAAATCTGAATTCCTCCTATTGCTAAATGTAAACACATTCTGGTTTCATTTCAGAATATGAGGTTTCAAATGCTAGACACAATTCCACCGAAGAATCATCAGAACAGTGCATGCGCGTCTGGTGGGCGTTAAATTAGTCGAAGTCAAACGTTCACCCACTCGTTTGTTCTGGAAGTCTTGAGATGGGTTCCTAGCTCATGTGTCATCCTCATCTTCTGGCTAAAGATCAAAATAAGTAGGTACATCACAAAGCATTCTTTAATAAAATTTTAATCTCCATGCAAAACATTTTAACAGCATTAAAAATAAACATTAAAATAACTGAATCGGATCTTTTTTCATCTTTCCGCTCACCCATTTTTGACGAAATAAACTTTTTCTGAAGCATGCACGAAAGCACAGATGATTTCCAAATCTATTTATGAACAATTGGAAAAAATAACTAAATATATGAATGAAGCCTTCATTTTGAATAACTTTTTTTCAACCTAATGAAACCAAAATTCAAAAAAATTGTCAAATTTTGCATTAAACTAGGATTGTGGTTGGCTGAGGAGATATGAGTGATAAAATGGTAGAATGCTATTGGTTACCACTGATCGTGTGTGTGAGTGGGCATGTTGTTGAAAGCAAACGGGGAGTCTGCGATTTTCTTACAGCGTGGAAGAAGTCAGTGATGTTTTTTTTAAATTACTAAATGGTACTATCAGTATTTTTTATGCATTTTTTAATTAAACCGGTAGGAGATTTAGTTTAGTTATATTGTTACTTTTTTAGCGTAGCGGGTTCGGATTGAATTTGAGGACAACACAAACAAATTTATTTACAGCTATTTACAGGATGACTTGATAAAGTAAAACTTCAGATAAAGACAATCCAGCAGTCAACAGTCATTTACAGCGTAAATGCTAGTCTTACGCACAATAAACACAAACTGCAAAACAGCTATCGTATAGCACATTAAACAGTAAATCACAGCGAGCTCAATAACACAACGTTAACAACAAACGCAAACACAGCTCACTAATAACAAGCAAAAATCCGCTAGACCAGCAAAAAGCTTCTCTTCCTTGAAATAACAACTGCCGAAAGCGTTAGTCCGTCTCTTATATAACCGGGCGAAAGAACCGAGAATCTTCTGTAATAACGGAGAGAAAACGCGACGCAGCCAGAATTGTTTCGGGGTTACCAGAATATTCATCTCGCCAAGTCAACTCGGCTAGCACAAAGCACCTTGTGAAGTGGCCGCCAACGTTTTCACCTTCGGCGCACGTTTCGCCTGCTTGTAACAATATTAAGTTCAGATTGTAAAACAACAATAGGGATATCTTTGATTGACCTAGTAATCTCGAACTGAAATCAGATGACTAAGATGACGTCTGAGCTAGCATCTCCTCTCCACACCACACCAGCGAAAGAGTCGTTTTAAGACTCTTTATTTTTGGAGAGGTGTCGTAATTAGGGAATATCTCTATTTCTTCGTTGTAGTGCTTAATATGTTGACTAATTTTTCAAGAGATGGGTAGTCGATTGCTTTGTAAATTTCTATATTAGAGAAAAAGTTGGGACTTTACAAATATTGATAATAATTTGTAACTCATACATTTGCTTGCACAACCCTTTTATTAAGTAGAGGGTGCTACTTCACACGTCACAAATAGAACCCAAGATTTAAAAAAAAAAACTTGCCCGAACCAGGAAACGAACTCAGGATCCCAAGAAAGTCAAGGTATTCTTTGAAGAAATAAAGCTGTGAAGTTATTCTACAAGGCTCATCTCTTCCCTTTTAAGTGTTATAAAAAATCACGATTACGTGTGTCATTCTCCACGTTATGTATACACAATATCATAGTGGTAATTAAGTTAGTTTAAATAAGCAATTCAATTAAAATATAATAGTGCAAATTAATAGATATTTATATCTTAAAAATTTTTTACATTAATCATTAAAGTTAATAAGCATAATTTATGGAAGAGTGCTTCCTACTCAAATTTTAAGTAAAATCGAAATATAATGAAACTGCACTATTCAAATATTAATTCTCAAATATATAAATTAATGCAATGATTGAAATATAAATATATGTACTTATTCAACATATCATTAATTAAGTTTGGTTTCCAGACGAATCTATGCCGCTTGAAGTTTCTTAAGTGTTTCATTAAACCAGAAAAAACTTTCACCATTATACAATTACTTAAGAGGTTTAAAGAGAATGTGACAAAGAAAGAATAAAAATATTTTATCAGTGAACAAATTAGAGAACTGAAGAATAAAATGTCAATTTGAGAAGTTTAGTCCAGAATACTTTACGAATTATAAATGAGAGTTTCTTCAGAAATCCGTTTTCTTATTCAGCGTTTTAATGGAGCTGTCTCGATAGTGTGAAAGAAAAATGCACCTGCGAGTAAAACATTTTAAATGCATTTCGAATTAAGAAATAAGATGTATATTCCTAATGATAATTGGTGTGAACATATTCTCCATAGTTACATTTACAGCAATTATGAAAATCGGAAAAACACCGATCATTCAACGGGTTTTCGTAAGAACTGGTTTATAATTATACATAAGAAGGCAATCGAGAAACTGCCATTATTGTATGGAATGGATTAATGCAAAGTTTTGTTCATAATTATAGGCTTTGAAACATTTGGAAAACTGCAGTAATTTTTTACAAAACACCTAATACAGAAATAGTCTATCAAGGAAAAAACTTCCCCAAAAAATCGGCATTAAAATTTTTTTTAAATCTTTTTTTTAGAAAATGATTAAATATGGATCCCATATTGATATTAATGTTTTTCAAACTCACCCACATATAAAATACAAATACGTGATCTATATAAAATACGGATAAGTAAGATAATTTTCATACATAAAAGAAGTTCTAGATAAAATGCAAAATGAATAGTATAGTATAGCAGAATTATTAGAATAACATGTTAATTTAAATGCCTTCCTGATTTTGTATTATTTAAGTAACCAACACATATATTTTTTTAAATAACCAACACATACTTAAATAACCACAAGTAAGGTCGAAAAATATGAATATCCAATCTGATCGTATTTTTCTGTTTTCTGATCGTATCGCAACATCTGATCGTATTTTTAATTTTTTCCCTAGAAATAGGATGTAAAAAAATCGAGCACGACTGAACTTTCTAGATATTTAGTGTTTATGAGCAAAATCTTTAATCACCAGATGACGATTCAAATTCTATTTCATAAGAAATTAAAGATTATCTAAATTGTTTAGTAAAATCTTTACACTTCTTAGAAGTTTTTTGTTAACTATGGAAACAGAAGTATTCTTCAAAGAAAATAATTAAAAGAATGCTTATAGACAATTTCTCCTGGTGAACGGTATATAATCTATTGTGCATGATAAACACTGGGAGAATCCTTGTGATATTCAGAGGATCTGAGGAATTACGATTGGGTCCTCAGGAATCCGAAATAGAATGAATAATTTAAACAGGTTGGCTTCCGCTTTCGGTACTAGAGGAATAAAGGCATTACGGGGTGTAATAGATTAGCAAACCTTTTCTTTTCTGTTTTTCCATGATTGAGTGTTAAATTTACTATTTATTTATTTTCAAATAAAAAGTTTGACTTCAAATAAGAAAGTAATAATTTACAATTTTATTAATGATGTTTGAGCAAAGAAATTAACGATTTGTCACTGATTATATAATTTATTAGTTTTCCCAGTTCTTGAATTATTTATTTTTCAAGCATTTCATTCAATATAAAGCTTTATTTGAGACTTTTTATTTAATAAGTGGCATTTCGGTTGCTTTATTATGAAAGGAAATGGATTTTTTAAAAGTACAACGGCACGAAAAGTTCGCCCTATATTACTTTAATTCTTTTATGTGTCGTTGGAAAATAAAGTCTGAATTCATTTCATATCAACAATATGATGAATATACTCTTTTTATTTATTAACAATTCATCTGTCAGTATCTAAGATAAAAATACGAAGAAGGCGGATAAAAGTGTTAAAAAATATGTCTGCTTAATAATTAGGAGAGACCAATATTATTTCATTTGAGATTATAAACCTAATCATATAGTGATATAGCAATTTGAATAATTTTTATTGAAAATAAAAATAAAGTTAACAAAGCATAGTTTTAGACTGGTTTCTGAAAAATCAGTCATTTCTTCCTTAGATTATCACATTATTTTCAATTTCTGAAATTAACCAATTGTATTCAATATGTATTTATTGAAAAAATTGCTAAAATACTGCTTTAGATTTAATTACTACAGATGCATTCATTCGTTTCCTATATCGTCATGTTACCATCAATTTCTAAAATTACCAATTCTCTTCAAAATTCTCTTCAAAATACGATCATTGAAAAAAATTACAATATCCTGTTTACTAAAGGTTTCTTAAGTACCATTTATTCATTTCCTGGATTGTCGTATTGCTGTCAATTTTTAAAAAGTATTCTCTTCAATATAGATAACTGGAAAAAGTGAAGCAATTTTGGATTTGTCACCTTTTAAACCGTTTTATAAATATTCTTCCAATTGAAACGACTTATTAAAAGAAAAATATAGACTAAATATATACAAAATTATATTGTTATAACACAATTATATTATATATTAAAAATGATTCCGTTTAGTAAACATTAAATTATTATTACAAAAACACTAGCATTGACTATATGCTGCTTTAGATTTAATTACTACAGATGCATTCATTCGTTTCCTGTATCGTCAAGTTACTATCAATTTCTGAAATTATTGAAAAAATCATTGAAAAAAATACAATAAACTGCTTCAGAGAGGTCTCCTAAGTAGCATTCATATATTTCCAGAATTATCGTATTGCTATCAATTTTTAAAATTTAAAGTTCTCTTGAATATAAATAATTAAAAAAAGTGAAAGAATTTTGTATTTATCAACTGTTAAACCGTTTTATAACTGTTCTTCCAATTGAAATGAAATATTAAAAGGAAAATATCAACTAAATATACACAAAATTTTATTGTCATTCCCCATTTATATTATGTATTAAAACAGATTTAGTTTAGTAAACATTACATTATTATTACAAATACACTAACATTTACTAAAAAATGTCTTTGCTAATTTCTTATTTTAGTTTTTCCTGCCGTTTGAAATTTAAATTTATTGTCACTATATAGTAACTGTTTATCCAAATCAGAATATATATAAACTTTAAGTCCTTTTAATTTATTTTCCGAAGTGAACTTTTAGACTGAAAATTCAAAATGTTAAATAAAAGTAAAATTATAATACTCAGTAATTGTCAGGAGTATAATAAACCATATTTATATTCATTATTTTTTTAATTCTTTAAGGTCAAAGACTAAAGTGAAATATTCCTTGTAATGGTATATAAATAATTCAAAGATAGAAAACACCGAGTTCTAGTAATAACAATGTAAGAAACAAAAAGTTAAAATGTATTCTTCACACAACGCGAAGCACCCCGTTGATAATTAGCGATTTAACACTCTACCAGGGAGAAAATAGGTTTTACAGGATCAGTTTCTTTTCACCTAGAAGTGAACAATAAATTCACATATTTCTCTTTCGTAAATGGGAAGTTTTACGACATGTTATTTATTTTGGTTGTCTAAGAATACATAAATTACTGATTTTGTAGAAAACATGTTGCATTGTAAAGAAGCTTCTAAGATAAAATGTTTAGATGAGTTTTGAGCAAAGTTACTATTTCTAATGTAAAACTAGGTTTATTTAGAGACTAGCATAGATTTAGTACTTTATACTTTTGTAGTGGAAAAGTAAAATAACGCGTTCCTGACAATTTATGGTTAGATTTATATAAACGATTCTCTGAAAATAAGTTTATATTCTTTCAAATTAAGTTCTCCAAGTAAAAAAACATTTATACAATAAGATATGTAACCTGAAATGACAAGGACTCATTTATGGAAATCTTAATGTCCGATTGAAAAAAATGGACATATCAAGCA
Organism: Argiope argentata; assembly: GCA_026289955.1. Lineage (NCBI taxonomy): Eukaryota > Metazoa > Arthropoda > Arachnida > Araneae > Araneidae > Argiope > Argiope argentata. The sequence continues at coordinate 245,018 of JAOUZG010031626.1, read as the reverse complement.
CATTTAAACGCAGATTTATTGAAACGAATATTAGATCAGATTTGTAATAGAGTAACATGTACAACTGTGTTACAAGTTGTTCACGACTTTATTGAAACACCATTGGAAAGTAAGATTCAGTATCCTTAATAGGTATCTGGAATAATTAGAACGAGTGCTAAAAGGTTACAAAGAAATGCTGCAATTTGCTTTTAAGGTGGTTTATCCATTCTTACAATAATATTATTAATAACCCATCATGCTAATCATAATAGTACATATTATTTTTAATATTATCATGAACGGTACTTCGTAGTAAGTGGATGTTTCCTTTTTTAATGATAAAAAGACACACATGTGGTTCAATTGATGTTTCAAGGATTTTGCGTATACACACATAATTTTTTGAAATCACTGAGGTTTTTTTAATTAACAATAAATAGACACTTTATAAGGATTAATAGATGATACACTGTAAAGATAGCTTTAGTTGAGCATCTTCATCCTTATAAAGTACAACCCTTTTGAGAGCACAACCTATGCCTCATTTCAAAAATACAATTTTTCAAAAGTCACGTTAATTTAAAGGACCTTTGATCACTGTAATGGCAATTAGGAAAATTTAAAAATAATGACAGATAAAATTTATGAAAGGTACACCCCAAAAGAAATGTTATTTGGTATTTTATATTAAATGTTAACGGGTATTTTGAAGGATAAAATTTTATTTTGGCAAAACAAAGTTCCGGAATTAAATTTTCTCTGAAAATCCAAAAGTAATTTTCATTTCGGATAAATGTTAAAACAAGAATCGGAATAATTCTTGGAATTTATTTAGTACTGAAGGAAAATACTATTATTTCCACTTTAAATTCAATGATAATTTTTATCTAAATCAAGAAAATAAAAGGAAATTGAACAATCTGAAATAAATCAAAACAAAAATCAGCATAATTCAAAGAAACGTTCATCCCAATGAAAAATATAGATGACCTCAGAAGTGACCTTCAATTGTAGATAATCTCTCCATACACCAGGAGTTTATTTCCTTACATGGAGTGTAGATTAGTTTTATTAATATAACAGGAGTTTATATTAGTTTAAATACGTTGATATTTTTTTTGAAAAAGGTAGAAATTGTAATTAGCCATAGAATATTAAAATTATTTTGAATAAGAAATGTAAGATTGAAATAATTGTTTATGAAAACTTTTAGAGTTGCAATCATTAATTTCTTCTGGTTGTTGAGGAAAAGGTAGTAATCGAGAGTGATAAGAAATGTTTATAGATAATCTATTCTGGTTAAAAGAATATTATAGATGGCGCATAATAAAATCTGCTAGAATCCTTACAATGTTCAGGGGATCTGAAAAATTACGACTGGGTCCTTAAGAAACCGAAATACTATGAATAATTTAAACTCGTTGTCTTCCGTTTTCTTGTAAGGGGAAGGGAAACTTTACGGAACTTAATAGATTCGGAGGCATGTTCCCTTTTTCCTTCGTGATTCTTTCAGGTAGTTTCCGATGGTAAAGTAATTATTTGTTTATTTTTTTAGACAAAATTTCCAATTTTAACACAGAAAGCTCTAATCTGCAAATTTATAGTCAATTTTTCCTGTCTCATGCCATCTATATGATAATGTGGTTAAATATCATAAATATCCGATTTGCTATGAATTCTGCAGTTTTTTATAGTTTTTCTAGCCCCAAAAAATATTTCACTCATTATAAAGCTTTATTTATATATTATTATTTTATTATTTATTTATATATTTATATATTATTATTTAATAAATGACAATTTTTTCACTTACTAATAATCCGAAAGAAATATAAAAAGAATTAAAGTAAAATGGTATGAAGAGTTTCTTCTGTGCTATTTTAATTCCTTTACAAATTGTTGGAAAACATTATTTCTATTATCTTAGGATAATTCATAAGCGTAGTATTCTGCTTTCATTTATTATTAATTTTAAGATATTTCTATAACTAATTAAATTTTTGTAAACAAAACATGAGGAATTAGAGAGTAGAATAAATATTTCTTCTACGTAATTAGAAACGTTCAACAATCTTTTTTATTTTATTACATAAATCTAATTATATAGTCAGATAGAAACATGAATAATATGTAAATAAAAAGAAATTTCTTAATGTGAAATCCATCTTACGTTAGAAAATTGCAAAGACTTGCTTTGGGCTGGTTTCGTAAGATGCATCCATTCATTTTTTGGCTCGTTGTTCTATTAACAATTTTCGAAATTGCCAATTGCATTTAACCCTTTATCTACTGAATTATTATGCCATCAATTTTCCAACTTCATTTTTACTCCAGTAGTTAAGTTTCGTTGCAGAATAATCCCAAAGAACCCAAGAGAAAAGTTTTAATTAATAGAAATATCTTAAATAATTTAATTATTAATTAAATATTCCATAATCCTACTTTTAGCTTATATTAACTTCTTGCTATTTGGGCTACGTAATCCGTGTTTTTAGAATACCAGTGCCAAAAATAGTCATATTACGGAAATAAAATCCAGATTTAAATTATACTTATAGGTACCGTCAGTAGATAAAAGGTTAATAGACAGTCGTTGAGAAATTGGTAATTTCAAAATGAATATATTGTTCCTGAGAAAAATAAATAAACACTAAAGCATAAATGAAAGTACCGGCTCAAATTGCATTTATCACCTACTAAACCATTTTTAAAAGATTATTTTACTTAAAGAATTTTATTAAAATAAAATTATAAGCCAAGAATACTTAAAATTATAATATAAATTAAATCAGATTTTCTTTAGTAAATGTTAAAAGTATTATCATAAAAAAAACTTTCAAGTTTACTAAACACAATATTTAAGAATTTATTATTTTTGATGATATGGTTCTTTTAAATTTCAATTTGCTGACTCTCTATTTTAAATGTATACCAAAATTTCAATATATATGCTCTAAACCATTTAATTTATTTTTCAAAGAAAACATTAAGTTTGAAAATTCAAAAAGTTATACATAGCTAAAATGCATGATATAAGTTTTAGGTCAGAAGTATAATAAATCAGGATTATACTCATTATTTTTCTGTTTCTTTGAGGTCGAAAATTATTCCGTGTAAAACCATATAAATGAAACATCAGGTTAGCGTAGTAACAATCTCATGAACAGAAATTGAAATTTTGCTCTTCATACAACGGAAAGTATTTCGTTGATAATTATTGACTTAAGAGTCTGCTTGAGAGAAAATGTGTTATGTAAACGCAAAATCTTTTCACCTAGAAGACAGTAATAATTCTAAATAATCCTTTTTCATAACTTAAAAGTTTTAAGAGATATTCTTTACTTTGAAAGTAACCACACATAAATCAAAGATTTTGTTGGAGAGATTTTATATTACAAAGAAGATTCTCCTAGAATGTCTTCAGGAAAAAATAGTTTAATTTAGTTTAGTTTAGTTGGCTAATTTACTTTTACAAGTTACTTTATTTTACTTAAAACTGGGTTAATTTTATGAGTTATATCTAATTGGTTCATTATGCTGAATAAATTAATAAAACTGTAAGACGTGGTGTTTCTTTTATATGAGCTAGTTTCAGACCAAAAAAATGCATTAGCATGTAGATAAAGGAAACAGCACACACATAATACAAAAATACGGAAAACTAACAATACTATCTCATCATTTTCATTTTTGTCCGTCTTCATCTCAGACTGACCTCTCTCTTCATCCGTTCCCGATTTCGACTTTCACTGACTTCCTCCTTCTTCGTTCTTCAGTCCCAGAATGCCTTGTCCTCACCCTCGGATTCACCTCTCAGCATTCTTCCTTCGTTCTGCAATCCATCTCTCATCGAATCTCTGGTTGATTCATCTCTACACTTTACCCTTTTCCCTCCGTGTGCCTGTTTATCTCCACAGGAAGGGTTGCTATGCGAGACGAAGAGGGTTGCCAAAATTGGCGAACCTTACAAAAATAATAATGGGTTTCTGAGTATATTTACTGTTTGATTAACTGCACGATTATCCGAAGATTAAGTCATATGTTAGTATATTAAGTTATGCAAACGTAAGTCATTTATACAAAGAAACTTATAGTTTTAAAAGCAGGAAACCGCTCTTGGAAATCTAAATATTTGAATTAAATAAAAGTATAAACATCGTGCAAAAACCTTTCTAATGTGTAATATTATTTACTCTGTTTTATTGCCATGCTTAGAATATAATTGATATTTTAATTGGCAAAATGTTAAATGATATATGAACAAGAAAATTGAATCATTGAAAATAAACTGCGCTAAAATAACTTTAAACTAAAATTATAATTTTCAAAAATTAGCATTCTTTTACTGATTTGTAAATGGAAAATGGAATCATGGAAATTAAACTGAACTAAAAAAAATTTTACACTAAAATTATAATTTTCGAAAATTACTTCTCTTTTATTAATTTGTAATTAAATATATAAATTAGATTATAATAGAGCAAACCATAAAATTTGTGAAATTTTCTATACCCAATTCATAAAAAAGTGATTTTCACTCAAACTGAGGATATATATATATATATAATTATAATAATTGATGCATATCTCTTTTCATCTAAATCACGACTCAAGATTTCAATTTGCAGATATACAGATTACAAATTAACGTTAAAGATCAACACATAAATATCTCTTCTCATTTCAAATTATCATTAATAAAGATTGCTTCCCAAACAAATCTAAGGCATCTGAAGTTTCTTAAGTTTATCATTAAACCAGAAAAGCATTTACCAATAAATGAATAGAGTTTGAAGTTTTAGAAAAAAAAACGATTACTTTACAGATCAAAGAGAAAATGTAACAAAGAAAGAATTGCTGAAGAATTTTAAAATGTTTTATTAATGAATTAATTGAGGGGCTGAAAAAATAAAGTGTCGTTTTTAGATATTTGTCCAGAATATTTTAAGAATCACAGCTAAGAGTTTCTTCAGAATGTCGCCTTCTAAATTTACGTTTTAATTGCGTAGTCACGATAGCGTGAAAGAAGAAAATGCATCTCTGAGTAAAACATTTTAAACGCATTTCCAATTAGGAAATGAGATGTATATTCCTGATGATAATTGGTGTGAACATGTTTCCTGTCATTAAAATTGTAGCAATTATTCAATTGGAAAAACACATTTTGTGAAAATTGCTTTACAGTTATATATAATGAGGTAATCGAAAAACATTCATTATTCTTCGGATTAAAGATAATTTTCATTTATAATTATGAGCTATTACATACGAATAACAATAATTATTGCATGGATCATGATTACCTATTCAAAACAGAATAAAACTGGGAAGTTTTTTTTTGACTAACTATGATCAGTTGGATGATGTTCGAATTACATAGTTTAATTATGAAATTTGAAAAGTGTTAAGTGTAATAGCTTAAAACTAGTAATAAACAAATAGTTTGTTTACATTTTTGTAGTAACTGTATCAAAAATAATATACTAAATTATACTATAATATATAATGTGATATAATATAATTAATTAACAATAAGAGGGAATTTAAGAAATGTTTTAAAAAATCTTGACTCTAAGACTAATATTTCAGTAAACTTTAGGTCTTCATTTTCTGTTGTACTTCTGTTTCTATAGAATTTTTGGTTTTTACTCATATTTTCTGCAATATCACTCATTGATAATTTTGAAAAATTTAATTCCTTATATTGATTTTGCTGTATTTTTTAAAAATTATTGTAGCCAATATTTAAATTCTAATTATTCTATTTATTACAGACTGTATTTTAAAATACAGTCCATATATTGAAGATTTTGTATGGAATAAAGGATTTTTAAGGCAGAATTAATTGATTGTAGAATAAACTGGAAACTTGGAGCGTTTTTGTGAATATAAAAATAAATTAATGGCTAAAAATTGAGCTACTGATACAGAACAAGAAAATTGATAATTTTGAAAAAATTAATTCCTTATATTGATTTTTCTGTATTTTTTTCTTACATTTATTTTAGCCTATATCTATAAATTATTATCCTAGTTCCGGTCAAACTAAACTTCATAAAAATGCAAATAAAATGTATTTAGAAATACAGTCCACACATTGAAGATTTTATATTTAATAAAGGATATTTAAAGATGAATTAATTGATTGGAAAATATACTGGAAACTTGGCCAATTTTTAAGAATACAAAAATTAAAATAACGTCAAAAAATTCAGCTACTGATGCAGAACAAAAAAAAATTGAAATGATATAAAAAAGACAAACGTAAAAAAATTCTCCATTTTAGCATAAAAATATATTAAATTACATCATTTTTCAAGTTGAGAAGCGTTTTAAGTAGCTAATATCATTCAAATCAGAATAGATTCTATTTATTTGATAACAAAAATTCCAAACAAATTTAATTTTGGGGTAATACAGGATGCATATTAATTTATTTACCAATAATTAGAAAATATAATTGCTGAATATTCGTAATAGCAATTATCGTACTTCTAAAGAAAGATTACTAAAAAATTTAAAAATATATAACTTCCAGTAATGTTTTCTTATCATTTAGTAAGTGATATTAAATAAATGACATTTTAAGCAATGACAGTTAAGAAAGTTTGTGAGCAATGGTAAATAAAATTTAGGAAATGTGTACCTCAAGAGAAGTTATTCTGATATTGCTGATCAATTAGAAAGGAGTATTTTTCCAGATTTTTTTTAATATTTTGATAAAACAAATTTCATAATTAAATGTCACCTGAACATCTAAAAATAAATTTCGACATTTCGATTCGAGTTGAAACAGGAATTGGAATAATTCCTATAATCAAATCATTGCCGAAGTAAAATGTTATTATTATCACTTTATCTGTTTTATCCTAATAAAACGAATTCAAGGAAATCAAAGTATTAATAGTAAATCAAAACAAGAATAGACATAATTCAAGGAAACGATTGTATTCCGAATGACATTTGTCTAGAAATAATCTCTCCTTTCATCAATATATGATATCAATAAAAATTCTTTTTTTTTTCATTTTTTAAAGTATGTTACCGTATTCTATAGACTGTTTTTATAAGTTTAAATTTGATGATAATTTTTTTCTGAATAAGTGCAAATGTGAGCAAATTCTAATTAGCAGTAAATTATCAATTAACTCTAATTAGCCGTCGTATTCCTTTGAAATGGAATATTGTCGTACTTGTTTAATCTACGGTTTCAGTTACACTACTATATTTTAATCTACATTTATACTCTTCCTATCCTTGTGAGAAATGAAATGGTTGCCCTCTTCAAAAATTAAATAAGAATCAAAATTAAATCTGCTAAGCATATTTCAATATATGTCAGAACATCATTTCTTGAACGGACAAGCACCGTTCAAGATATAAATATAGGTATAAAAATATACCTATTTCATAGGTATAAAAATATACCTATGAATAAAAATATACATAGGTATATTTTTATTCATTTTAATTGTTTCGTTGAATGAGTCAGTTTAATACTGCAAACAATCCAAAAAAAACTTTGTCTCGCATTTATTGTTTTAAAAAATATCCCTATTACTATTTATTTCATTTCATATAATCACGCACTCAAAATGACATTTTTAGAATCTTATTTTCTGCAGTAATAAAATTATTTATTAAAAATCTAATGCTTTTGTAAATGGAAGGGAAATGCGTTATTAAAAACTGATTTTTTTGAGATGCTCGTGCAGATAATAAAATTTCAATTATTTAATTTCAATTCACCTATGTATTTTTTTTTATTTTTTGCCTACGTATTTTTTTTTAATTTTTCTGCTACGGATATTTTTATTTCTTACCTACGGATTTTTTTACACCAAAACCCTCATTCCCAAAACAACAGCATGTTCTGACATGATAAAAAAAAGAGAATACTTGTAGATAATCTCTCCTTTGAAAGGTGTATCATCTATTTATCATCATGGAAGCTGGGATATCAGAGGTTCTGATGAATGACGATGGGGTCCTGAGGAAACTGAAATAGAATAAATATTCTAAGCAGGTTGTCATAGGGTTAAAAAAGATTTGAGATACTCAATTGACTGGCAAGCCTATTTCTTTTTCCCAGGATTCTTTTCGGTAGTTTAAAACGATAAAACACTTCACTTTAAACTTTCTAATAAAAAGCTCAATTTTAACTCAGAAAGTTCTAATTTACAAGTTTTCATTTAATTTCCTTCTACTAGGTATTGTTGTTAGAGTTAAAAAAATCGATTTGCTATGGTTTTCATGATTTATCACAGTTTGTTAAGTCCACAAAATTTTTGAATTATTGATATCTCAAGAATTTGACGTAATAAAAAGCTTTATTTAGAATTTATTAGATTTTCTTTTTATAAATCATATTTATAATGCTTCATTATAAATCAAAAGTACATGTGAAATTTTTTGAAATAAAGCAAAAAAAGGAGTTATTTCTAAATTACGTTCACTCATTTATTACATCGTTGAAAAATAAACTGTTTTTTCTCTTCTGGTCATCTATAAGTTTGGTATTCCGCTTTTATTTATTAATAATGGATCGGTTTATAACTCATTGAATGATTGTTAGCCAGAAACAAGTCGAACAGGAGGTAATATAAATATGGACACTTCCTGACACTGAGTCCCTCAAAAGTATAGTATTAATGATTTTTCTAATAAGAATTTAAAATAATGAATAAATAATCAAGAAAAAATATAAGTATTATTTTTTCAGGTTAAGTTGCAATAAAGAAATGAAAATAAGTGACAATAAAGATTTACATCATCTTACAATAAATAATTTCAGTATAAAATTTACAGAATTTGCGAAAAAAAAAAAGAATCGGTAGTCTTAAAAAAATGTACCAACTTTTCGAGTATTTTGATCCTTAAATTCAAATTCTGAATTCATTACTTTAAATTATTTTAAAAATACAATTAGGCATGCTTAGAACTGGTGTTTGGAGAAAGTGCGTCTGTAAAGGGAACCGATTCTGCTCTACCTGTTGCTTCAAATTCTGTATTATCGAAAACAAACGCATCGTGTGGAAGATGCACTCTCCAAAGGTTTTTCATCGGATGATGGCTATACAGGCAATGACAGTCATTTAATTTTGCGTAAATCAATCTTTTCTTTTTACTGCGATATGTTATTCGAAGCATTTATCATGTTGGAATTTTCAATTTTACTTTCTTAAGATGCTTCGAGTTTGAAGTAAATTACTATCGACGATATTTAGATAACTCCCAGAGAATCATTGACCATTAAGAAAAGCATTACATGTTATTCTAATGAAACACTTGTTGAAGAACAAGAAACTTGTCATGCTCTCTTCGCTAACCATGCCAATAATATACCCAGCCATCAGATTTCACTTGAATTTAACTGTTTTAGTCACTGAAATTGTTTTCGTCTCTCATTTAACTATTCAACCTTCCAATGCATAAATTTTCACCGGAAAGGATACGTAGTTTTATATGAAGTAATTTTTTAAAGACACTTCAGAAATGTGCTTGCTTATTGTGCGACAGTGAACGCGACTGCTTTTCAATGACAATGCTAGTGAAATCTTTCTATCCTGTGGATATTTTTCTTGATGTACCTCAACTCTTCTGTGCAATTATACTGCCACTTTTCAACAAAATTCCATAAATTTCATTTCTGTTAACATTATTTCCTTTAGCAATATAAAAAAATTTGAACGTTTTAGGCTTTTTGGCAGCCAGGGACTTTTAAAAATATTTTTTGTACTTTTCACCTTAGCAATTTGAAATTTTACAGGCATTAAGACTATCCCTAGAACAGATGACGCACCAAATTTTGAAACATTGTATAAATTTGTTTATGAGTAAGGGGAGTTAGTATAATATAATATTAGAGATAAATAACGTTAATGTAAAATGTTCCATGAGCTCCAAATTTGCAGGAAAGCAATAAAATTTTTATTCTTACTTACTCTAACCTTTTTAAAACGAAAATTGGGATTAATCTTGAAAGTTGTGTATGAAATATCAAAGTTAATCAATATAATTACTTAAAATTACATTTTTTTTAAAGTTTAAGTATTTGTGAGTTATTACATCAGTTAATTCTGCTATTTCGTATTCAAACTTCAAAATTAATCCCAACTATTGTTTTAAAAGGGTTAGATAAATTAATAATAAACACTGCAGTGCTTTCGAAAAAATGTGGAGCTCCTGGAACATTTTTCGCTAACATTATTTATCGGTAATATTATATTATCTAACCCCCTTAACTCATAAATAAATTAATACAATGCTTTAAAATTTTGTGCGTCATCTCCTCTAGGATTACTCTTAATGCCTGTAAAATTCCAAAATGCTAAGTGAAAAGTACAAAAAATAATTTGAAAGTTACCTGGGCGCATTAAGCGCCATATTTTAGTTTTACTAGAAGCAGAGAATTGAGGAATTTTTTTTAACTAATTTAAAATTTAGTGATTTTATATTTTAAAGCTGTTACGCCACAAGCTCAGAATATAAAATATGCGAATTATTTGAAACAGTACCCATAAAAGCGATTATTTTCTTTGAATATATATATATATATATATATATATATATATATATATATATATATATATATATATATATATATTAGGGGAGATGCCTTGGCACAGGAGCAACGCTTCTTCCCCGTGTTCTGGACATCCTGGCCGGTTCATGTTATCCAGAGAGGGCTTTTGTGTCACAAAACAACAAACTCGAACCTAGATGCCCTGGGTTTGAGTCCGGATTTGGGCATGATTGTTTTTCATCTTTTCTAACTGTTAGATGTGTGAATGTGTTCTCCTCTCATTAAAAAGGGGCTGAGCAAGCGAATGTAATGCGTGAGTAGCTAAGTCGTACTCTCTGCCCTATTTGGCGCTACTTGAAACAAGAATCGCAGCCTTGGCTTAAAATCGATGCTTGCATCAGCCAGCTTGTCCATGGTGCGATTAGAAACAACAAAAACATCATTATGGAAGATGTTACTTTGAATTTCATTATTTTTACAGACAATATAAGATATAAGCATACTATGTCTGTTTTCTAAAAACTTATGAATGCAAATGACAATTAATTATTCTTAATTCAAGCTTCGATTCGATTGAATTGTTATTTCAAAAATTGCCTTGCCATATTCTTTTAAGACACCCTGTAATCAACAAAGACTAAGTTTAATTTCATTTGAGAGTATAATACTACTCATATAATGATAAATAAATTTAGATATTCTGTATTTAAATAAAATAATTAAGTTTAGAATCCATCACATATAAGAGAAGTCGCAAAGCATTGACTTAAATTGGTTTCTTAAGATGTATTTGTCGCTTTCCTAAATTTTCGTATGACTGGCGATTTTCGAAATTACTAATTGCATTCGATATACAGTCATTGAGAAATTGATTTTTTCTAAATGATCATAAAAATGCAAGGGAAATAATTGTACATTGTAAAAAATATTGGGACAATTTTGCATTCATTGCCTGATAAACCCTTTAAAAACGACAACTCAATTAAAAAGGAATTTATCAAAATAAAATTATCTGTAAAATATACAGGAAATTTTAATATAAATTAGATTAGTTTCACTTTAGTAAATGTTAAATTATTATTATAAATAATACTTTAAAATTTACTAAAGAAAATATTTACTAATTTTTATATTAGTTTGTTCTGCCGTTTTAAATTCAAATTTTCTTCCTCTGTTTTTTAACTTTATGATAAAATCTGAGTATATACGTTCTAAAACCTTTTAATTTATTTTTGAGAGTAAACCTGAAAATTTAAAAAGTGAAATTAAATTAAAATGCAAATATATAGTAAATATCAGTAATATAATAAAGCTTGTTTATATTTCTTATTTTTCAGTTCCATTGAGGTAAAGGACCAAATCGAATTATTCTGTGTAAACGCATATAAATTAAGTGAAGAAATGAAAAAACGAGTTTGCGTAATAACAATTACACACACAAACAAAAATTTTAAATAGGCTATTCGTACGGCGCAAAGTATTCTGTAGATAATTATCGACTTAAAAGTCTGTCTGAGAGAAAATGTCTTACATAAGAGTTACAAAAATGTATTACGAAATATTTTCACCTAGAAGACGGTAATAAATTCAAATAATGTTCTTTAGCAACTGAAAAGTTTAAAGAAAAATTCTTTACTTTTTGTGCATGCTCATAAATCACGGGTTATGTTCGAGGCATTTTATATTAAAAAGCAGATTCTTCGAGAATATCTCCTGGAGAAATAGTGTATAGTTTAGAATAGTATACTATTGCTAATGTAAAACTTTGTTTAGTTTGGAATTGGTGTCTGCTTTGTACTTTCTGCTAATTTAATGAAAAATGCAATGACATGTTTCTGATTAATGTGCCCGATTCTAAAGAGGTTACTTCATGTGCTTTGATATTAAGTCAGCTACGCAAAAGAAAGTCATCTATACAGCGAAACATATAGTATGAAACAGCAAGGACCCTCCAATGGAAGTCTTAATAAGTGAATTAAATAAAAGTGGATACGTCAAATAAGAACCTTTAATCATGAATGATCAGGTGCTCTGTTTTATTGTCATAATTGAGTTAGATTTTATGGTACGAAACCTTTCGGTAATTCGAGAATGCCGATTTTTCCAGTCTTGAAAAATTCAAAAAAGAAATGAGGTATTTTCAGAGCAAATATCTGCAGTAATGCCTAGTTAAAATAATAATTACTTTTCTAACTTTATTTTTCAAAATTGTTTGCAAGAAATACATTTATGTCTTTTCAATGGATAAAAAAGAAACTAAGACATAAAATCAGCTTTGAAGAGAGTTAACTTAAGTTAATAAATATAAAAATTATCCAAAATTGCAAGATTCTTTTCGGAATTTCTTTTTTATAATCACGTATTTTGTCTCTGAAGTGTGTTATAAATTTATATTATTTAAAACATTTTTACATTTCTGTATTGAAATTATTTGAGAACGAAAGTTATTAATCAGGAACTATAAAAATGATCCCGATATTTAAGAATTATAAGGACAATATTTTACATTTAATAAAATAATTAAATTTATTAGAAAATTAAGAGTAAAAGTAAATTGTAAAAATTTAAGAAATATATTGACAAAAAGGAATTGAATGCGTCAAAAATAAGTTGATCAATATTTTCACTTAATATTTATAAAATTTCATTCTGTTGAGAAATTTTACAATTATATGGTAGAGGTTATTTTTTATTTTATAGACATATATTTTTCTTTGAATTTTTCAAATTCCACCAGTACTTTAAAAGGTTAATTTTTAAGGCTAAACTACCCAGCATGGAACTTCCAAAGTGATTTAATTCAATTTTTTTGTGCATGCACCAATTAGTTTGTAATACGCCGAAACTAAGTTAACGTATATAACGATGTATTAAAAAAATGCCTTTTTCTTACAAAATAGTATTATGAAATTGTACACAATTTTTTAGACATAGCATAAGAGTAAGATTCAAAAATAATTACGAAAATAAATATAGGAAAAGAATGACTAAAAGAAAAGAAAAGAAGTATGCAAAAAAAGTGCAATTCTTACTCTCCTCTGCAGAGTAAAGTGTCCGAAACGGGATAAACACGGTCTTTTTAAATGAACAGTATATTTATATATCAATGTTAAATAAAATGTTTTCATTATTTAAATTACCAAAATGAACATAAAATTTACTGGTATTATTACAAATATATGATCGTTAATTAAAGAATAATTAAATTCCATATAAATTACTTACCCTTAATTCTTCAAATCAAGTTTTGTTATGGTTGGGAAAAATTATCTGCTAAATAAAGATTTCTGCTTTGCATCGATTGTGGCCCTGTCAGTTTCTCTTATCTAATTTGTTGATAAACTCGGTGATATTTTCACTCGTTGATACGTTAAGCGACACAGGTGAAAGATAAATTGATATTTAATGGTTTCAGATTATCTCAGAGTATTGATTTAATAAATCATTTGTCTTTCTAATCTTCAGATAAAATTAAAGAGTAGGAAGATACACGAGATTATTATGGAATATTTTCTAGGGAAATTCATGATGATTTTATTTCAAGTTTATAATGTTTCATAATAGCATGGTGGTTGAAGCATGTTTTTCAAATGAAAGCATCCTATTTTTTACACATTCTTTTACCGTATTTGTCCTATTAAAAATCATGATTCTAAGATTAAAAAAACGGATTTAAACAGAGGAAATAATTTTTCAGATTAATTAAATTTAAAAGATTCATCTTTATTGAAACTTGATAAAAAAATCTGAAAGAAGATCTTCCAAGTAAGTCAAATCCTACAAAGGAAAAAAAATCCTTAACATTTTTGCGATTATTAACAAAATATTATTTATTTGTGATATTTTATCAATTATTTTTTTATCAGATAATCTTATGGAGATTACTTCAAAATTCTTTGTTAAAATGCCATTGGTCTATCAGCTCTTGTGTAACGCTTGTTAACAAAGAAACAAAATGGAGAAATTATATTCATCTCCCTTCTATTTATTTTATTACCCACAGAGCGTCTATTATGGACTCTGGTACTGTGAATTATTCTATCTATATGGATTGCATATCATGTGTATATTACTTCATTTCCGTAACTTCAAATATCATTTTATTTGGTTTCAAACAGAAATCAATTTAAATTATTTTTAGAAAGACGTAAGTCAAACAGACAATTCGATTGTCTCATGTTCCAAATTAGACAGACATTTTGTTTTTTAATTATTTTATTATTAGAACTTATTTAAATTTATTTTTTATTCATTTATATACCGGGTGGCCAGAAATAAAACACCCCTACTCTGACCTCCCTGGATATCGAACTACTCAGTGTAAAGGCTTGAAAATTTGTGGACATACTATTCAAAAAATGGGGAAACGGATTTCACGAAAAAAAAATTTAGTTCCAGAAATCACCAATAGGTGGCGCTGTACCACTGGACGTATGCTGAAAAGACACAAAAACACGTTTTAAACACATTTTATTTGAAAGTACCAAGCATACATGAAACAAGGACGTTATCGATGCAGGGAATGCTGCTCAATATGGTTCCCTTCCTGAAGATGTAAAATGTGAAGTCTGTGGACAGCTTGTTCAACTGCGGATCGTAACTGGTCATCTGAGATGCTTCTCACATGCAGACTGATACTCTCTTTCAAATCTGCCAAGGTTATCAGACGTTCTCGATAAACAAGGTTTTTTAAGTGTCCCCAAAGCCAAAAATCACACGGATTAAGATCCGGTGAACGAGATGGCCAAGTTGTCGGAAACGCGCGACTGATTATTCTGTCAGTGGTGAAATGTTGGCGAAGAAACTGTTGCACAGGGAGTCCAATGTGTGAAGGTGCTCCATCTTGCATAAAAGTAATGGTGTCAAAGCATTGGCGCTGCTGCAAATGGGGTACAACAAATGTTTCGAGCATCCTTTTGTACCTGTTGGCCGTCACGGTACATGTCTCAAGGCCATTGGAAGTAACCTCTTCGAAAAAGAACGGTCCAAGGATGAATGTGGCTGTGAATCCACACCAGACTGTAACTTTCGGTGAGTGGAGTGGAATCTCTTGGAAGGTACGGGGGTTTGTCGTGTCCCATATGCGACAGTTATGGGTGTTCACTGTTCCACTGAGGTGGAAATGGGCCTCATCGCTCCACAGAATCTGCCACGGCCACGATGCATCCACTTCAACTCTAGCAAGAAATGTCAATGCAAAGGTCAGTCGCATCTCCCTGTCTGTGGCCAGCAATTGTTGATTAGGGTGGATTTTGTACGGGAAACAATGCACCATTTTTCTGAGTACGTTCCACACTGTGCTATAGGGAACACCCAAGTGTCGTGACACTGCACGTGCACTACTGCAGCCTAAAACATTATCCATTGACTGTTCAACAATACCGGTGGCAACATCTTCAACGACATCTGAACGAACCGGTTTGCGTCCTCGACCAGGCTGAACTCCAAGATGTCCAGTTTCCTCGAATCGAGCGATCATTCTCCTGAGAGCTTGTGGAAGCAATGGTCCCTTACGCAAATCCTTAAGTCGGCGAAACTCTCAAAGTGCTGCTGGAGCATTTCCTTTATTCTCGTAAAACAACTTCACAAGCAAAGCGCGTTCTGGCAGCGTGACAGCCATCACTAATAAGAATGACATTCCCCACCTTTTAACATGGCTTCTAACCATGCTTTATGCAAATTTTTCTGGTTACAGTATTAAATTGCAGTTACAACGGGAGTTCTAGCTTCTTTACTATTTTTATTTTCCATAAGGGGCAGAAAAATTAAAAAGGAAGCATGGAAGCATTCCATTCCGCATAAACATTTTAATTTTTATTATTATTTGTGTCTTTTGATCATAGTTCCAGTTGTGCAGCGCCACCTATCGGTGATTTCAGGAACTAATTTTTTTTCGTGAAATCCGTTTTCCCATATTTTGAATAGTATGTGTACAAAATTTTGAGCCTTTACACTGAGTAGTTCGATATCCATGGTGGTCAGAGTAGGGGTGTTTTATTTCTGGCCACCTTGTATTATTATATTATTATTTTATTGTTTTTATACCATTACATTTATATGTTTTTTTTATATTTCACCTTATACAAACATAAAACATAAAAAAATAATATGTAAATATTCATTTAAAAATATTGTCATCACTTAGTCGTTGATTCTGTACTTAATCGAACTGACTTTCAGACTGACTGAATTTCCTATATGATAAGAAAAACTCGTTTTATATTTTCCCTTTTTTTCAGTTCCTACAATTAGGTCATAGTCTCCCTATATATTTATATATCTTGTGCAAATTTTAAGTTTTCAATAAAATACTTGTTATTCATCCACTCAAGTTCACATACATTTTTTTAAACTAGTAGTGGATGGCATTCAATATTAATATAAATCCTTCAAATATTACTTTGTTAATTAATTTTTAATACTTTAAATATAGTTTTAGCAATTTTTATGAAAATTGGAAGCATAATGAACATAATTTAGGCAGTAGTTCAATTTTAATTAGTTAATTTAGTTAGTTGTTAATACTTTAAATAAAGTTTTAGCAGTTTTTTATGAGAATTGGAATAATCAGACAGTGGTTAAATTGGTAAAATGCAAGGGTTTCAGTGTTTTTCGAGTAAAGATGCTGAATGCGAGTTCAATTTTTTTTGTGAAAAATTAATAAATTTTTGATAAATTTTTAAACCTTTTTGTTTTAGGCATACCTTTCAACTGAATGATTTTCGTGAGTGACTTAGAAGTTATTTCTTAGTTGTTAGAATAAAAGATATTTGTGTAAAAAATAAAATTGAAGACATTTTAAGTTTTTGATTCAGTTTGATTTCTCTCCTTAAAATCTTCGTTATCTATTGTTGGTCACTTCTCCTAAGATTGAGCTACATGTAGAGGAGAAAGAAAAATTCGAAGGAAGTTCTCTTTCTAATTTTTCATGTAATATTATGATTCTGCATATTTATATTAATTGGAATTACTTAATATAATGCAACTAAGAAAAAATATTTTTTGTTGACCTAAGAAGTATGTATTGAAAAACATTTTACTTGTAGACTTATTGTAAGGTGAAACTTATGTGAAATACTATATTCTAAAATTTAATTTGGAAATTTGTATAAATAATGAAGAGATGAAATTGCACAAAATGTTGATAATATACTAACGAGAGTAAGTTTTCTTTTCTCATTTTTTTAAAAGCAAGAAGTATTTTGCATAGAAATGTCTTGAAATATTTTCATTAAATATGCCAGAAATGATTTGAATGAATTTCGGGAAATAATATGTTATATTTTAGCTAAAATGCGACATGGAAGAAATTTAAATAAAAATGCGAACTATAAGAATTTGCATTTTACTAAAAAAGCTTTTTAAATAATATTTATATTTTTTAAGTGTCATATATTTTTTATAACAAAATATGTAATTATAATATGAAAGTTAGCATACATTTAAATAAAGTTTAAAATATTCAGAGAGCGAATAAACAAAAGGTAAAAAAAAATATTTTGCAGACAATTTTATATATTTGCTTTCTCTCTACTGCTTTTCTGCATTCTTTGGGTTTGAAAATTACATTAAAAATATCTCATTTGATTACAAACTATGACACTGTCTTTCAGAATATTAAGTACATTAAAGTTCGGTTCTCAAAGATATAAATGCTTGCAAACAAATCATGACTTTTTACCATACAATAAAATCTCTTATAAAAGCTTTGAATCAGCTGAATTGTTTAGAATATTACTCACTCTCTTATAAATGTTGTATCACTAAATAAGCAAAACCTAAAACAAATAATAAATACTTTTTACATAAAATCTATTTTTCTATTCAAAAACTGATGCCACTTTTATTTATTAAATGTTTTCTATAATTTTATGTGCATATTTTACAATTGCTGATGCTTTCTATCTCACAGTTTTATATCTATTTTCCAAAGTTTTATGGGGTAATTTAGTATTGAAATAAACACATGATGTTTTTTCAATATGTATGCACTACATTTTTATATTAGTGATGATATAAAAATTATTTGTTTGTAATAAATATCAAACAATGAACTATGATTATTTCAAGATGAGTTTAAACTATCGTAAAGATTTTGCGATAGTTGAATATCGTAAAGTTTTTACGATAATTAAATATACATTTCACCATGTAGCTTTTAATATCCCAAAATTATATCATTTGTGATTCGTTGGACCTATTTATTTTACCGTAATATTCCCATACAAAAAAAGGATATTTTTTAAAAAAATAACAGTAAACAATTCTTTTAAATAACACGAAATTTCAATGGAATTAAATATAATATAGATAGTTGGGTAACCGATTGTTATCCCTCGATATTAATAATTAATATCAAACAATTTTGGAGAAATAATGAGTTATTTTACAAATAAAAGCACTATTTTTAATTATACTTGCACATAATAGTAGATATATCTGGTAGCAACGCTTACAAAACAGGAAAAATATTTGATGAATGAAATTGAGGAAATGAATTCGGTGCTTAATTTTAAAGATTGTTTAAATTTTTTAGATTGCGATATCATTCGCAAAATCAAGCACAGTGGAAAAAGGGTATAAGGTAGATAATTAAATAACAAAAAAAATTGGCAGCAATTGGCTAGAGAATTGGTTAACATTTAAGTTTCAAATTCATGAATTACCAAATTTTCTTTCATTATACGATATAGAATTAAAACTGCACTCAACGAGACTCTAAAGAGTTAATGCATAGCATAAGAAGAATGAAGTCAAGAAAGTAGATTCTATGTTCTAATTCTTAATGAATATGCTTCAAAAACCGATTCCCTATATAAGGAAATGAAATGCATGCTTAAAAAAGTATCTGATTAAACTATTTTATTAAATTTTCGAACAATTTACGCCACATGTCATGTAAATATTTTAAAAATGAATTTGTTAAATAATTAAATATTGGCAATACAATTATTATTATGTATAATAAAGAATAAAAATTTATAAAATGAATTTATAAAATTGCTTCTAGATAAAACAAAAAGATTAAAATGAAATCTGCTATGCATGTTTCAATATATCATGTCAAAACATCGTTTCTTAAAAGGCCAAGCACCACATGCTCGTGCGAGTTAAATTATATATTTTATTCATTGTAATTTTTTCATTGAATGAATCATTTTAGTACTGCATACGATAAAAAAAACTTTGTCCCACATTCATTGTTTTTAAAAAAACTTCGCATTTACTATTTATTACATTTCATATAATCACGTGCTCAAAATTCTTGATTTTATTTGGGGTAGTTACAATTTTCTTTTAATCAGAGCTTTTGTAAATGCGATGGCAACAACTTAATAAAAGCTGATTCTTTTTGATGCTCGTGCAGATAATAAAATTTCAATTTTTGTTGACGCCAAAAACCTCATCACAAAAGAAAAAAAAACATCATGTTCTGACATTATAATAATACCTAATATTTTAAGCACGCGATGCATGCAGAAACATGTTATATTCTTCTTTATTTCAATTTAGTAGCTCTCAGTTTTCATCTATTTCGTGCTAAATTGAAAAGCTGTGATTCAAACACTTTTCCGAAAAGGCAGTCACCCAATTCCATTTAGCTGAAACCCCTTCCTCATTACCGGCACTCTGTCCGAAAGAGTTTGCCAGGTGCAAACGTTAAGTGACGTTGATGTCTTCTCCGTCAGCGTTCATTAGAAGAGCTGCGAGCCGCTTTTGACTTTCTCAGAAAGCCCGTAGGTCAAATGACCTTCCTTCCTGTTAGCACTTGAAATTCATTTGTTTGCCAGAGGAAAGTGTGCGCGAGCCGGATTTTGGAGAGATCCGGGAGTGCCCCTGATTGCGAGTGCCTTAATTTGATGAATATTTTCGACTGGGGATAATTTAAAATGGAAATGACTCGAGAGCGAAATTAATTCCAAGAGAATGGCGAATTAGAGAAGCAGAAAATGACTCGCCAACATTTGGGGTTTTGATTGTTAAATTACAACACATGTAGCTTATATCCATTTTACTATTTACAAAACAATGCAAACATCTTACAATAATTTAAATAAATCGTTTATTTATAAAATAAACATTAATCATTTGAAAAATATTATATAAATTGTATTTTTTGTACCCTTTTTAGGGTCATATTTACATTACATCAGTGTCCCAGTTAACTAGAACAGCATTAAGGATCATTAAAAAATGTGTGTCATGTTTAATTAAACTAGGAGCAATGGCTTCAAACAGGTGTATTTTGGAATTTGGGCTAGATAAATATTTACTCAGATATCCTTTCCCACTTGAAGATCCTCCCATCAATGACAGACCGTACTTCCTGCGGGGAAGGTTGCAACGTGACCGGTGATGGCAATTAGGAGCTAATCACAGTTCCCGCGAATTGCTGTTCCGGTGGTCCGGTCATTCAGTTCCTAAGGTTAATCCATGTGCCTTCATGGCGGGTTGGAGAGTCTGTTCTATGCCTTCCCATTCGAAGCTGTATGTGATCCGAAACTAAATCTCTATTGCTACTGAAAACGGAATACTTTATTCTTCTTCAATGCATGCTTTAATAAATAAGTGGAAATTAACACAAAACCAAAAACACATTAAAAAAGTGAAACATTAACATTTTGGTCGTTAAGTTAATATCTGTATTGAATTTTCAATTTAGATATTTAAGTTTATATCTCTATCAAATTTTGAATCCACTCGAACTCGTGATTGACTGTCTGTCGAGGTAAATAAGAAAAGTAACAATCTATATGGATGATGAATGATACCTTGTAAGTGATCATGTTACCAAAATAGCAAATCAGTGTGAAATTTTTGTTTCCTTTAGTGGGCAATAAATATTTTACATGCTTAATTCTCTCCAATATGTTAAGAATCACAAACTGAACACGAGATATATTCTAATTATACAATACCTTAAAATGTATGGCAATAATAGTCACCGGTTGTTATAATACCATTATTAAGCATTGTTCGAGAATTTATCAATGAGATTTCTTCTGTGATATATCTAAGAAATTCGTAAATGCATGTTGATGATGCTCTTTAATGTTCTACGTATGTTTTACAATGTCACAAAAACATTTAATTTATTTATTCTAACATTTTCCAAACTTGAATTATTAACGTTGTCTCTCAAAAGTTGAGTTAAAGAAATTGGTGTAATGCTATATTGGAATTAAAGTTATTTTAGGTTATACCAAAAACTGTTTATTTGATACTGAAGTCCATAATGATTCTAAAAGTAATTCCAACCAGACGTGGGTTTTAGGGCAGTCTACAATTAGTCACTTTGTTATTTCTAAATATGTATTATGGATCCCTAAACTAAATTATGAACCTAATATGCTGTATATAGAGTTCATATGAATACTCACTTCATAATATATTAAGATATTACCTTATTATGTTAGGTTTGTATGCTGCAATATACATTCTGCTTTATACAAACGCATGCATCTTTCTAACTACATATAAGAGTATAACTTTCTAACCACGTATAAGAATATAATTTTTTATCTACACATAAGAGTATAATTTTCTAACTACACATAAGTGTATTGTGTTTCTAACTTTGGAGACAAATAAAAAGAACATAATTTTTATAAATTTTTCAAAGTTTGTTCTTTCATTTTCATAAATAAATGAATGGAATGCAAATACTTCTAAACTATTTTAGACAGACAACGACTAATTTAATAAAAAGAAAACATTCTTTATGTTACGGGCGTACATTCTACATTTAAGGCAAGCATTTTTATTACAGTTACTTTATTAAATAATTTTTGAAGAAATTAAACGTCTGGATTAAGTTTAACTAATTATGGAAGTGTGATATATCTTTAAAAATTCGACGGAGTTGGGTTAAAGGAATTTAAATTCGTCATGCTGAAATGTCTCAAATGCTTAAAGTTAAATTATTCAAATAAGTGCCCTATCGTTTTAAGACCATTTAAAAACTGTCAAGTGATTAAAATAAAAGTGTTTTCTGCAATTTTTAACTTTATTCTACACCTCGAAAATCAGAAAGTATTTTTGCTTACTGCTATTGTAATTTCACCAAAAAGAACTATTGTTGATCATTTTAAGATTGATAATGAGACTTCCATTTTCGCTCATGGATTGAGAGAAATTGAAATGATAGTTTTAAAGATTAATTAATTTAAAACAGATTTTTGCTACATATTCATCACTAGTCAAAATCTTTTACTTTTTGAATATCTATAGTTATACAGTTTTATATGAAATTTAAATATGATTTCTATCCTCATGAAACAACGACTTCCTTGCATAGGAGTAGCATGCGTCATCCTTGTGATCTGGATGCTCCGGGTTCAAGCCCCGGTTCGGTCATGGCTGTTCTGCTGTGTTCTATCTGTAAGGTGTGAAAATGTCCCTATTACAAAAAAACTGAGGGGTGAGTAGCAAAGTACTCTTGGCCCTAGTTGGCGCCGCTACAAAACATGAGACGCTGATTAGGCTTAAATCGACCACTACCTCAGCTAGTCTGTCAAAAGCGCCATAAAAAACCCTGATCTCCTGGTTTTAAGCGGAATTTTTAAACTTGATTTTGCTAAATATTAACATTTTAGAATCATGAATATAAATGATATCGAAGTTAACCCTTTTTAACTAGAAGTTGACAAAAACATAAAGATATATGTCATGAACATCGTGTAGGGATATGATAGCAAAGTTAAGGCCAATTAATCTTCCAGCGATATTTAAAGGGATGCTACAAGATTTCTAAAACAAGGATGCACAACCATTTCAGGATGAGGGGCCAAACTAAGAAAAGGGATCATGACGAGGGCCAAAACAGCACATGAATGTTAAAAACGTGAAAACACTGGATTTTTTTTGTGGCAATATGCATGAATTACAATTATTGCATTACTTATTTTACTCATGCACACATTATGCGATAAATAAAGGAATAAATCGGATTTTCTTTGAATAGATTTTTGAAATAATCAGAATTCTGTAAATCAATTAAGGCTAACTGCATACTCTCATCCACTAGATTTACATCAACAGAAACTGGAGAAGAAAATACATTCATTTTTGTTTGGCCCTTTTCAAAATCTGCAAACCGATCATCAAATGCACTACATAAGATTTGAATTTGATCCTCATTCTGCATTTTAATGTTTGGAATTTTTTCACTTCCGCGAGCTTCTCCTATACGAAAATAGTACTCGCAGGTAGCCATGAAGGGAACAAACTGAAAAGCTTCGTAATAAAAAGTAAATAAACTTGATGAACAACTGTAAATTATTTATTCTGATGTAGAATCGTTTTCGTATCAGATTTTTATCCTGTTTATTTGAAAAAGTCTCATTTCATTTTTATATTATTAACAACATTCGACGGCCAACTGTGGAGGCTTCGCAAGCCATAGGTTGTGCATCCCTGATCTAAAAGATATCAACCTGATAATTTAGTCCAATCAATAATTTATCAATATAAGGCTATTGAATTAAAGAGAAGAACATTAATATTCTTCTATTTTAATAAGCTAAATTCTTAATGAAATTTATTTTTTATTCCAAAATCATATAAATTTTCTGAAAATAAGCTGCCGATGATGGATATTATAAATGATAACAAACACATAGATTAAAATCTATTCATATGCAAGATTTCCCAACAAATACTTTTGTAGGCTTAAAATCTGTCTACATATTTAAAATCAATGCGGGGATATTTTCTATTGAATAGAACTCAAAATTTTGTTACGAAATTTGTATCAAAATATAAATTTTTAAGTCCTATACTCAATGTAAATTCGTTTTCTGCAAAACCTGCAATTATGTCTGCAATTTATGTCTACGCAATTATATCTGTAAGAAAAAAAATTAATAAGCATTTGTAGTGGGTGTGTATTATTTCCAATCATCAAATACACCACTCTACAAAAATAATTTATTTAACACAGACTTTACTTTTAGTTTTAAACAAACGAGACGGAACAGGAACACGAAAAAACATTTCGACGATCTCCTGGACCAAAACTACTGTAAGCTCTTTTTATTAGAACAGTTCTGTTTCTTGTTAGTTCACTCCACTTCAATCCGACGTTGTAGACGTTGATCGCAGTGCCACAGTATTCATTCATATCAAATTTGTTCAGATTTAATTTTTTTAATACAAAGAGTTTATATTTATTTCTTAATTAAAAAAAACTCGAGATTATTGCGAGCAACATTTTGCATCAATTATTTAAATGTCGACATTCATTCATCTCAAAATTCGGAATTATGTTTCAATAACTCAATTTTCGAAAGTTAACTTGCGACAGCGGAACATTTAGTATTTAGTAATCCTCTCCAGATTTATGTTCGAATACCAATTCTGAAAAGAGAATTGCTTTGTTTCTAAAAATGTACAAATCTAACGTGAATCCATGCTTTCTGGATGATGGGTTCTCATTGTTAAGTGATGTAAAATTATGATTTGAGGGAAAATAAATCGAATAAAGCAACAACCTTGATCATATTTGAGTAAGTATCGTTCTTCGAAATACCCGTTTCTCATTCTGTGTTGGATATCGATTGTATTGTATAGATGTATAACTATTCATAAGGGGTTCGTTTCGAATTATAACTATTTGTTCATTATGCTTTACTTAGGAATTATGTACTTTCTTTTTATAATCTAGTAACAAGACCTTTCAAGAAATATTATGTCCTAGTATCTAATCTAGTAATATTGTGTCCTTTCTTTGTTTATAATATAGTAACAAGTCCTTTCTAGTAACATTATGTCCTAGAAACTAATCAAGCAATATTATGTCCTTTCTCTTTGTAACTTAGTGACAAGTCCTTTCTAGTAACATTATGTCTTTTTTCCTTTTTATAATTATAGTAACGTCTTTTCTAGTAATATTATGTCCTAATAACTAATCTAGTAATATTAAGTCCTTCCTTTTTTATAAACTTGTTATTAAATTTATAATCTAGTAACAATTCCTTTCTAGTGACATTATGTCCTAGTTGCAAATCTACTAACTTTAGGTCCCTTCTTTTTATAATCCAGTAACAAGTTTTTTCTTGTAACATTATGTCCTAGTAACTAATCTAGTAATAAAGTCCTTTCTTTTTTATAATCTAGTAACATTATGCCCTAGTAAAAATCTACTAACTTTAGGTCCCTTCTTTTTATAATCCAGTAAAAAGCATTTTTAATTACATTATGTCCTAGTAACTAATCTAGTAAATTCATGTCCCTTCTTCTTATAATCCAGTAACAAGTATTTTTAGTAACATTATGTCCAAGTAACTTATCTAGTAATATTATGTTCTTTCTCTTTGTAATTTAGTAACATATCTTTTCTAGTAACATTATTCCTTTCTTTTATAATATAGTAACAAGTCTTTTCTAGTAACATTATGTCCTAGTAACTCTTCTAGAAACGTTAAGTCCTTTTTTGTAATCTAGTACTTCTCAAAATTTCAAAGCAGTTCTGAATAAATTGGAGATATATGTAATAAATATATGTGGAAATCCAAGAACATCTGCATTACATAAATATTATTTATTCAAGGAAACCCTTTGCATTTTTAATCTATTGCACGTTTTCCATGCACTTTCGAGATTTAAAATGATTTCTGAAGAGCTGAGAAAAATGTCCCCTGGGCCACGAATTTTAATTTCGATAAATACTTTCGCAGATCATGTTGTTTTTCTTTTCTGCTTTCTATATTATCGAAAAGCTATACATTATTTATATATTTTGAGCAAACTTTTACAAATTGCAGGAAGCACCTATTTTTTTTTATTTCACAACCACTTCCAGTTTTGCAAAATAGATTTTTAATGCAATTACTGAAATTAAAAAAAATAGGTTGCTACTAATTTTCTCTATAACTTTTTTCAAATATGATTTTCTTTAAAAGCACCTGAGAGAATATCTGCGTATAGAATACAACTCCAAATTAAATATATTAAAGGGTTTAAGTCCCTTTGAACGCTCCGAAAGGTTTTATTTACTTAAAATCGATTATTATTTATCTAACTAATTTCCTTAAATGGTAACGCAATTATTTCTAGCTATTCAAAACCTTTCAGTCAGTTTTGCATGAATGTCTTTTGAAATTATCTACACCAAAAATTTACAAGATTTACTGTCTCGTTTGAAATATTTATATTTCGTGTATCAAAATTTTCTAAATTGTATTGAAGTCTTTCAGGCTGGGATATTTACAGAATCTGTATATATAT
>JAOUZG010031626.1:191733-203284 GCA_026289955.1 Argiope argentata | reverse complement strand
TTAATAATAAATGGCACGTGTTTCAATGAAATACAATAACGTTTATAAAGGGAAATGGTTGAAATCTCTAAATATATCTAATCAGCATAATTAGAAAAAAGTAATCTAAGATTTTATTTAGAGAACTTTCTCTTTCAGCTAATTTGAATAAGAGAAAACCGGATTTGGGTGTTTTTCTCTAACACATTTATGTGGATTGTATTGTGCGGAAATGTTTCATACAACCGTATCGAATTATATATCACAGCAAGCAGTGAGTTTAAATATATTAATGTCGATTCCGAAGCTGAATTCAGAAGTATCTGATTTAGAACAAATCTGTAGCAAATTTGAGATCCAAACTCTACACATTTCTGATTGAAAGATTTATTTGAAAATTTATTTTTTCTTTCGTTGTAAACGAAGAGAAAATATAACAGTTAAAAATGTCATGTTTGACATTGATCGATTCAATCAAACGTACCAAATTGAAGGGAATAAAAATGTATGAGGAAGGGATGTAAAAAATAATATTAAACACATATTATTAATTATTAATAAGCAAATTTTATCATTTCTAAATACAGATTGAAAAGATAAGTTTATTTATTAAAATGCACTATGAAATGTCAAAAGCTCTTTATATGTGATAAATATGAAAAGAAATTATCGTTTTATATGAAATTATATTACTTTCAATGCATTTATGATATGTTCTTCTCAAAGCAAATTGCGACCTCATATATTTGTTTAAGATAATCGAGAATCAGAAAGTGCGTTTACCAAAAATAGAATAAAATTCGCAAACTGCATGAAAATTATCTGAACTAAAAAGAATGTTTTTTTATTGTGATAGAATAGAACATTATTCTTTAAAATAAGCAAAGAACAAATCATTTTTTTTCATTGCTTTTTGCTTCAGTTTAATATGGAAACATTGCGCATTTCAATATTCATATTTTTACACAGAAACAATCATTACAAAAAATTAAAAAGCCATTTTGTCTGAAAAGAATTATTATTGTATGAAGAATGCAGTTTTCAACATTTTTAATCTTATCTAGAAACACTTATATTAATAAGCAAAGGGGGTTGTGTCCCCTACACCTTATTACACAATTTTTTTTTAAAAAAATAAATTGCCAATCCAAATGGCATTGTTGTAAGATAGTTATGAAATATTAATGAATATCTTAAATTTAACATTTTTACCACAGACTGGATTTGCATTGCTTATTTGTGTCTTTCTAATTGATTGTGTATGTATCTCTGTGGGTATAAACATATTTTTACAAGTTTACATGTAAACAAATATTGTCCTGGTTTTTAACCCCTCGCGGTACCTCGAAAAGAGGATGAAATATTTCCGGCACAGTGGTTGGATCTCGCCGTCCTGGAGGGTACAGAAATTGGTGAGAGTTTTGACTCCTCCCATCAATGATGAAACGTACTTCCTAAGGGAAGGATTGTACCGTGGCCGGTGATGACCACAGTTAACCGCCAGTGTTACTGTTGTGGCAATCCGATCAATCAGTTTTTTTATTCGTCTGTGGGCCTTCGGGTGGGATGGAGAATCAGTAATATGATTGGGCAATATTTTCTCGAAAAAAAATTTTAAAGGGAAAACAAATGAAGTCACAAAATCACTTATCAAATTTGAAATTTTAAAGTCATTTCATATTTGAATTATCCCGTTTACATATTTCAAAAACGTACAGATAGACCTACTTTAATCCTTGGTTAGATTTTTATCAAAATATAATAGGTGTTTACACAACAGATATCTGGGTATCGAATTTTACCCATTTTAGCTATGATTTTTAATAATCAACACTTGGGACAAACGGACAGACTATCAACCTCTGAACAAATTTTGCTGACAATTGGATTTAAAAAAAACAGATTTAATGTAAAGATTATATACTAAACTTCATCGGTCTAGCTGAAAGCATTTTTGAGTTATCTTTGGAGCGGAAGATAGACGGACATTTCTCAGAAATCTTTTTTTGGGGTTCAAGTCTAAACGCTCTTGGGGTCAAAGTCTAAAACTTGTAGACTTTGGCATATTTAACACATTTAAAACGTGTAGACTTTGACGATTAATATACTTCCTCTATACTACATATATGTGTAAGTAAAAAAGCAAAAATTAGGAGTAAGATCTTTATTTTACTAATGTCAACAAACACGAAAAAATTCAAAATAAACAGAAACCAAAAGTAAAAAAAAAACTAAACAATGGCAGGACAATCAAAATACGTTATTTTAGATTTACGATAAAAATTAAACTGGATTACTAAAATTGTAGAAAAATAATCTACTATTTCAACTGTTTAAACAAATATTTTAACAGTACCAACCGATATCACAAAAAGATTAAGATATTTATAAACTGCATTTAATGAGAGTACTTCACATTCAGGAGCAGAAGTTAATTTTATTGAAATGCTAGTGAACCTTTTGATTCATAAAGAGAAACATTTTTAATGTGTTTTTTAAACTCATTAATATCTAAACCGCAGATAATAGTGAACATTTCGAGTTTAATTATTTTTCACTATTACAACACTTTCTCTAAACTTCGCTTACGAAAAAGTAAAAATGATATAATTTGGTTTGATTTGAAATTTTTTTTCTGTGTTTCTACGTTATATGAAACCGTAATTTATTATGTAAAATGTAATAAAGACTTCCAGTACAATGTTTCATATGAAAATGTTGCTATTTATGAGATTAAAATTAGGATTATGTTATTTTGTATATTAACCACATTCTCATTTTATTTTATATTTAATAAAGCATTTCAGCCAGAAATTCTTGATAAGTGTTAACACTTCCAACTTTTGCAAGGCCTTGAATCGACAAGTCCACGACTAGGATTTATACAAAAATCAGTTTTACCCGGTTTTCGAATTTTTGTCACAGAAAAATAGAATATGAAAAATATTTGAATTAATTTATAAAAAATAGAAAGCAAATACGAAATCTACACGATGCTATAAATCCAATTATTCTACTCCTTTCAAGTTATATATACATATTATTACACAAAATAACAAAACTCAAACAAAAATTCAACACAACATGTAGTTATTTTCACTAACTTTAATTTCCTCTAAGAAAATAGGATCTTTAAAAAAATAAAATATCTATTGAACTGTGGTAAAATCTTTTTCTTATTTTGTAATCAGTATTGCCTAAAACTGAAAATACTCGTTCACTTGCTACTGATTTTGGTTTTATAGATCTTGTTTCATAGATTTCAAGGCATCCAATAAGAAATCTAAATTTTTCGATGTTTTATTGCCTCAAATGATGAAATTCAGATTGCCATGTCCATGGATTTTGCTGTTTTATTTCAGGATCTGCAAGAAAATTATGAATTCCTTGCAGAATAATATTTCCATTTTTATTGATATTTCTATATTTTCTTTTTAAAAAGCCTCACTCTGATAATTTGTTGGGTTTTTTTTTTCAATTTTTTCGTTATCAGAATCGGTTTTCACTTAGGAATTTGGGAAATATTTTTGACATAAAAATATCTTTCTAGATAACTTATTACTTTTAACAATAAATAAATAACAAAAGTTAATTTTTACATAATAATATGAATTTTTCCAACCAATTTTCTTAATTTTGAAACTGGTTTTCAAATGTGACAAATTTATTTTTAAAAACCAGTTATTTTGTTTCAAATCGTATTTAAAAACCGTCAACCCTTAGTAGAGGCAAAGGAAGGAAAAGGCAATCAGGTAAAATTGCTCTATTTCTGTATTTCGCTTGGAATGTAACAACGAAACACTCCAGTAGCCAGGCTGACATTAGCGGGCAATTATCTTCTAAATTATACATCTCCCTACCACTTTGGAATATTTCTGGAAGGAGCACGTACTTATTACTACTAGTACCTTCAAACTTGAATTCCTTAACTATGCCTTGTTAGCCAAGGCACTAGTTAATAATTCCACGTTTGTTAGTAAATAAAATTATGACATCACTGTTATAATGCAGTTAATATGTATTAAGATGCATTATAAATATCTTAAATTAGCGTAAAATATTTCTTAAATAGCTTAAGAAAGACTGTTGGAAATGAAATCAAATTCAGCACCTAATAATGTAAGAATTTTGCATGCTTTATGTGTAGAACTGAAATATAAATGGAAGAAGTTAGTCGTATGTTTCTTATCGAAGAAAGAGTATCCGACATGTGTCACGTGATTTAGGATGAATATTAGAGAAAGAATACCTTTTTTGGCGACATATCGCGAATCTTGACCTAATGAAATTCTGATTCACGCTTTTTTGGTTTCAAATAATTGGATATAGTAGATTTTCATTTCCTGAAAAATTTAATTTTTTTTTCTTTTCTTGTTTTGAGACTATCATTCTACTAAGTTAACTCGCTTCAAATATTTTTTATTCTTTTTCATGACATCAATAGCTGAGAATGTTAATTTATATCATGTTCGATTTTTTACTTTGTTTTTTTTTTTCGTTAATTGAAAACAATTTTTTTTCTTCTTTAAGTAAACATTTTATTTCTAATATTTACCTAAAAACCTCTTTTTTTATTACATGTTCAAATATTTCTGTCCTTATCATAAATATATAAAAAGAACTTTCATAAAAACATATATAAGAAGTGATATAAGTCTTTTTTTTTCTGAATATGCAAAAAAAATAATAGATCATATTTATAGCAGCTTTTAATAAAATCAGTTTTAAATTTAAAAAAAAGGGAAATAACATTTTTTTGATAAAAAAGATGTTAATTAAAATCATAAAATTATTTTAAAATAATTTAGAAAGAAAACAACAAAATTTTTTGTCCCACTATTGAATTCAAGTCCCGTGAATACAATGTCAGAGCCCTAACCATTATACAACTCGAATGAAAGTGCGAAGGAGTACCTTATATGTAAATAAGTTTTTTAAAAGTTTTAAGGTTGGTTATTGACAGCTAATGCTTTCACGAATGAACGTTCTAAATTTTTACTACCATAATACAAAATCTCATCTCGAACACGATTTCAAACTCATGCCTTTCACTTTTGTATAACAGTTTTAAATATCTCGCTTCTGGTATATACATTTGCCGGTAACATTGCTTCTGACTTTCCGAAAAGAAAATGCAAATAATTTTTAGAATCTAAAGTATATCTACTTTAATACAAAATAATGAGAAAATTCTAATAGTGATTTTTGAGTCTGTACATACAGCAAGTTATTAATAAATGTTGACATTCAGACAAAAAGTTTTATCTGTAATGATAGTATTTCCTTCTTTAATAGTTTCTTATATATTCAATATTTACTGGTTTCTTTTTAAATTTTAAATAAATTTACAAGATCATGAAAGTATTAATACCAAATTTATGAAATTTTACTTTATAACATTTTTATTAAAACATACTTTTAAGTTCCATTATTTCATTCATAATGAGGATATAATAACCTTCAAAGTATAATACTAATTGAATATATATAGTAAAAATGAAACATGTTGGAAATAATAAGAAAATGTATTTCTATTAAGATAAATACACATTTATTAATCGGACAATATTGTTTGTAAATGCACATGAAATGGCGAGTAAAAATCATGCCAAGCTTTCAGCCAAGCGCGAACAACACGATTGAGATTAAAATAAAGGTGATTAACAAAATACAATGCATTTAGTTTAAATGAAGCGTGATGACAAATTAACTAAATTAAATACAATAACTAACCCAAATTATAAAATGCTACTCAGTTATAATATCGAAATCACTAAGTGATCGAAGTTACGAAATTTTAAACTAACTTAAAGAAGATATAAATAAAATATGCTTATATTACATAGCTATGAAATGATACAGAACTATCCTTAAACGATTTTTCTTCGCATCTATTTACACAACAATAGATAACCATTTCTTATAAAGGCTTTAGAATTTAACAGTTAAACCCGAAAAAAATATCTTAAATTGAAATAAAATGGGGATTGGAGAATGCGGGTACAGCGAATACAAATTCTGTTCCCAAGGCACGTGATTTTTTCTTGTCCTACACCTAAGAAGGGTTGTACTCTTTCTATCACTATTTCAACTCTAAGCTTTTAAGTGTGTCAAAATGGTTAAATAATTTTATTACTTGCAAACTTTCAACATCGTCTGGTTTTTATTTAGTTAGTAGGCACATTTATGCTTCAGATTTTAGGTAAAAGTGTTAACTATACGAAACTCGTAAAATGTATAAAAAAACATTTTCTTTTGCATAGAAATGTCGTAGAATTTCAACATGGAATTTTTTTCTGTCGTTACACAAAAAATGCTATCATGACTCTAATGGCATCATCAAATATTTTCATTAAATTATTTTGCGAAATAAATCGCAATTAAAAGCAGTTTCTAAATGATCAATTCAAATTATTGAATAAAAAGGGTATTTCTTTTTTACATTTAAATATATTTAGAGTCACAATTAATGATATATCACTGTTAATAGCTTTCATTTGAAATAAGTGTATTAAAAAACCGGGTTTGTCATTTGAAGACTTGTTCTCTGATGATTTCATCAGTTATTTAACATATTATAGAATATATTTTAAATATATAATCAGTTAATCGTTGAAAGGAGCTATCTTCAATTTTTTCCTACTAGATATTTGCTTTCATAGTCATATTTAAGTACCACCATGGCATGGAATTAGCATGGAATTTATTATAAATGATTAAATATTTATTAAATTCCAAATATATTAATAAAAGCGAATTATATTTAAGAACACAAACTCTTGCAAAGCTTCAAATAACTAATTCATCAGAAAGTGAACTATAAAATAAATTCAAATTTTCTATTTACAAATCTAGAATATAGAATTAAATAAAAGTTTTTAATAAAATTAATCCCATAATTCAAAAAAGGTATTTTTCTATGGAGAAATAACACATGTGCCTGAAAATCAAGATTTAAAAGTAAGATCATTCCCACTGTTGACTATTAATAATTTTTAAGTTTTTGTGTTTCAATTTTGTGATAATGATTCTTAGTATATGGGAAGGATTTTTTAAAATTAGAAACTTTTTAAAATCTGTACCAACATTTTGAAAATCATAACGAAAAATTTTATAAAATGGAGTTATATCTGAATTTTTATTGCATTAATACTTTTGCCTTTTTTGTACCTTTATTTTTAATAAGGTACAAAATATTTACAATATTTTAAATAAAGGTACGCATAATTTTTGCCTTTTTTGTACCTTTAAAGTCACTGAATAGGCTTTTATATTACTTTATGTATTTGTAATGTTTCAAATGGAGTAATTAAAAATATTATCTTAGAAATTATCATTCATTAACAAAAAATTTAGAATATTATTTAATTATTAATTATGGTTAAATTTTCCAACTCTTTAAAGGAATTGAATAAATAAAATTGTTAGGCATATAAGAATATGATTTTCTGCATTTTCTTTCGGACAAATAGAACATATTAAAATAACTGAAGGAAAAAGTATTGCGGTCTAGTACTTAAGAAATATTTTACGCATTGAAAGTTGAAACCATGAAAAATTAAAGAGGACATTCTATATTAATACAATTTTCTCTTTGTAATAAATTTTCTACTTTTTCTTCGTATGTAATAACATATCTATTTCATGCCATATTGAAATAATAATAGAACGCATATCATATGAAGCGAAAAAAGGAACAAGAGAGATGTATCAGTTAATTCTTCAAAGGCATGTTTGATGGAAATGAAACTCAATCGTTTGC
Source organism: Argiope argentata (assembly GCA_026289955.1). Taxonomy (NCBI): domain Eukaryota; kingdom Metazoa; phylum Arthropoda; class Arachnida; order Araneae; family Araneidae; genus Argiope; species Argiope argentata. The sequence continues at coordinate 195,543 of JAOUZG010031626.1, read as the reverse complement.
TTTTCCACTTGTATTGTTTGTTTCACCCCCACATCGTGCAAGCGTTCTATCAAATAGTTTGTTGGAAAACAAACAATGCAGTTCTCGGCCTTTGTGAAGAGCGTTTCAGGTGTGAATGTTTGAATCTTTACTTTAGAGAACGAAATTATTGTTCTCGATTCCATTTTGAATTCCGTTTTGTTCGGAATATCAAGTAGAGCGGAAATTTCTAAAAAATTTGATTTGCAGGTATGGCAGCATTTTTGAATGAGCTATTCTTTCTCAAAAAAAAATGAAAAGGTCATCATTGAAAATATAAAGGAGAACTGACTGTGAGTTTCACCGAAGAAATAAATCATGCTTCGAATTCGGAATGTATTCAATTGTTTCTGACTGTAACACATATTTTATCTATGTATTTTATGATGCATGTTATAGTAAGTTTTTGCAAATGAATATAATCTAATCTGTTGAATATGTTACAAAGGCAGAGAAATATTTTGGCATTAAATAGTGTCTCAAAAGTGTATTTACCTGAAAAATAGAGTTTCTCCATAAATTTTAGTGTATATGCATCTGCATCCACAAATAAGCGTTTCATTACTCATTTTAATTTAACTTATTTTATAATAAAATGATCATTTTTATGGATTTGTTACTCATTTCCTAACGTCCAGAATATTGGTGTTTAAATTGGAAAAAAAGTTTCTCAGAACAGGAGAGAAATATTAAGTCTACAGGGAAAAAAATTGATTTCCACTTTTATTTATTCTATTTAATTACGTGATTAACTGAGAAAATTTTAAAATGATTTGTTATTTAGCTTGTGTAAGAGTATGAATCTGTTGTTGGCAGCTTAAGGTTAACAAACATAGCGTAGTTCCATTTCGATTATTATTATAACAAACAGAACTTTCAAATCTGAGGAGACTTATAAATCGATTTCGAGCTATCGAATCGAGTGATCCAAAGATTTAATTATTTTCTTTTAATTATATATTATTAATTTAAAAAATTGTTTGATATAATTCTGTGAGCCACTATGTAAAGTTATTTAAATCTAAAATTATGGAAATAATTTTAATACAATCATACTGAATTTTCATTAATGTTTTGCATTCTCCGTAAACTAAAGCTGACTTCAAATTACTTGTACAGTTTAAATTCTTATTAATATAAAAAGGAAAATGTTTTTCTGCATTTTATATAATTCCCCATAAAATCAAAATATTTGAATTATTTTAAAGATATCACAAAAATGAAGAGGCATATAATATTCATTGGAAGAATTAATTAGAATCAATTTTCTATTTCTCTTAAGCTTTTATTTTCTCTTTTAATTAATTAATAATATACAGGTAATTATGTTTTATTTGCTGGTAAATACATATAGTTCAATTATCAAAAATTAAAAAAAAATTAATGTTTTTTTTTCTTGCAAATTCATCATTACTTAAGAGTGCCTTTCTTCTTTTTCTCTATCGATGCTTTCAAACTATAAAATATATTGTTTATTTATTCACTGAATTAAGTGTTAAAAATGCTCTAATCATCGGCGCATAATTACATGGAATTTATTCTTACATAATTCGCACTTTATCAGTACTCAACCTTTCAAAAATTGCAAAACGTATTGCAATAACGATTAATTATCCAGAAAGAAGAATAGTTTAGATTACACTCCTTTATCAATGGAAGGATTAAAAGAAGAGCTGCTGCATTCTTTAAATTATTTAGCAGCATTTTTCAAACAGAGTGACTCGTGAATTTCATCACACTTTCCTAATCAATGGCTCAATTATCTTTCGGGACATTTAAGAGCACACCTTCCGTCACCGGCAAGGTTCTCCTCTGCCGGAATTTATGAGGCAAAAAACTCCTTACCCGAGTTTCGACGGGCACTGATTCACGTCTCCTCTCACATTGGCATAACTCTATTAGAAAGCGAGCAGCTCTGCATCTTTTCGGGGGATGTTATTGGATTTCCAGGGTTAAATGTTTTCCTGGCAATGCACCCGGGATTAAAGAAAAGCGCCCGACATGAATCTTGCGCTGTTTAGTGGCGAGAGAGAGGGCGCTATTTGGGTAAGTGATGCTTTCGTGGAGATATTTCTTTTGAAATTAGAACTCGGAAATAGAATATTCTTCACTTAATCGAGTTACGTTTTCTTTCGCTTCTCTACTGTGCATAGAAAGTAAGGACAAAGAATGCTGCTATTTTGGTAAGTGCTGATTTCGAGGAGATATTCCTTTTGAATTAGAACTCGAAAACAGAAATTTCTTCGTTAAAGTGAGTTATCTCTTTTATCGCTTCTTTACTATACATAGAAATTAAGATTTGTGAAATTGATGGATATAGAGTGCTGCTATTTTATTAAGTTGTAGTTTAATAAGTGCTACTTTCGAGGAGATATTTAAAAAAAATAAAACTCAGAAAAAGGATATTCTTTGCTTAATTGAGTTACGTTTTCTTTCGCTTCTTTACAATGTATACAGAGTAAGATTTGTAAGATTGATCGACAAAAAATGCTGATATGTTGGTAAGTGGTATTTCGGTAAGTGGTATTTCGAGGAGATATTTCTTTTGAATTAGAGCCCAGAAACAGCACATTCTTGGCTAATTTGAGGTATCTATTCTTTTGCCTCTTTAATATATATAGAAAGTGAAATTTTTAAGTTTGATGGATATAGAGTGCTACTATTTTGGTAAGAGCTGATTTCAAAGAGTTTTTTCTTTTGAATTAGAGCCCAGAAAAAGAACATTCTTGGCTAATTTGAGGTATCTATTCTTTTTCCTCTTTAATATGTAATAGAAAGTAAAATTCATACGTTTGATGGGTATAGAGTTCTGCTATTTTGGTAAGAGCTGATTTTGAGGAGATATTTACTTTGAATTATACTATGTAGAAAATACTATTAAAGAAAGACTTTTTATAGATATAGAATGTTATTATTTTGGTAAGTACTACTTTCGAGGAGAATTTTTTTGTATTAGAATTCATTAACAAAATATTCCTCATTAAATTGAGTTATCTATTATTTCACTTATTAAATACGCATATAAAGTAAGATTTGTATGATTTATCGATATAGAGTGCCTCTATTTTGGTAAGTCTTTCTTTAGAGGAGATGTTTCTTTTGAAATTAGATCTCAGAAATAGAAAATTCTATGCTATATTGAGTAACCTTTTCTTTCCTTCCTTTAATATGCATAAAAAGTAAGATTGATAACACTGATAGAGTGCGATCCAACAACAGTGTCGCGAGTTCATTAATATTTGTTTTGATTAAAAATGAAAAAAATTCTTTTAAAATAAACGCGTCTTAGAAAATGAAAGAACAAAGGCTCGAGAAAACATACTGGACTAAATAAGGAGAATCAAAAGAAGAGAAGAAGGGGGAAAATTAAGAAAGAAAATAAATAGAAATGAAGGAAAGGGAAAAGGGAGTCAGTGAAGAAGTAAACGGAAAAAAAGAACAAAATGGTTCATACAAAAATAGATTTTGTTATTTTTTGAGTTACAATACTTTCAATGAAATGGTTGAAAAATATTATTTTTGTATTGAAAAAGAAAGTCCAAAATTATTTTAGCCTCCTATGTTAGAAGGCTACTAATAGAGAATAGGAAGAATAGTAGTTTCATCAAGTATATTTTCCCTTTAGGGTATATCTGGAAGGGAATTTGAGAGCGTAATGATGAATATTATCTTCATCAGAAACATAGTCACTAATATTTAGTTCTTTCTGGCATTTAGAATATAATACCGGTTCATCTCTATCTCTATCTCTACTTATAATAAAGTACAATGTGTGTGTGTGTGTGTGTGTGT
>JAOUZG010031626.1:129598-168751 GCA_026289955.1 Argiope argentata | reverse complement strand
TATATATATATAATATCGTTTAACAGTATATTATAATGGCGTCACTAAAAGAAAAAGATATTATTTGAAAAAGTATTTCCATAATTTATTGACTTTTAAGACATCGTTGCAGCTTACATTTGTTTCCATTCAAGCAGTACGTCATTTTCTAATGAAACAATGGGGTCATTGTTTATTATACACTATTGTATTTTATTCAAAATTTTAAACATACAGAAACAATTCCCTTAGTGTAGTATAATCATTTTTAATATCGTTTAACAGCATATTATAATGTTGCCACTAACTTTATCTGGAAAAAATACTGCTTTCTTTGCTTAAGAAGACAAGACAATTAAATAATAGTCAAAACTTTACTGGAAAACTCTGAATAGAAATTTATATTTCCAAAGAAATATTTGATAAATTCCTTAAAAATGAAGATGCCGGTATTCTTTATTCTTCTGATACTCTTTTAGTGAACTCATAAAACATAATTAGTCTTCCAAACGAAAAGTTTCTTCGCTCTAAGATGAAAGCCATCTCTTAGGTGAATTTAGATGAGAAAAATATTTAATTCTCTCTCTCGAAGAGGCGAACTTTCTTTAAATGTTTTATGATTTTTTCTTTCTGGAATAAAGTTTATGACTTGAGAATAAAGTGAAAGTAAAGATTTTGCAGTAAAGAGCATTTATATGCTTCCTACAAATTCATTTGATAAATAGAAGGATTAATATACTTTTTTTTTCTCCTTGATTGATTTTTGGCATGATGAGCATTTACAAATGTGTTCTCTTAATATAAATTTATATTCCCACAGAATGAAACTCCAATATTCAAATATTTCTTCAAAATTAATCTTGCAAAATTTAAACGATACGCATTTAGTTTTTGACCTAAAATCGATGCTGCAGTGGAAGATATGATAGTACAACTTGAATTTCACTTTGAAAATCCAAATGTGTCCTTTACTTTTGATGTTACCAAACTCGTAAGAAAAGGAATTTCTTGTAAGTAGAACAAAATTTATCCGATTGAACTAATAACATATAAAATTAAAGTTAATTATTTGTAACACAAAATTTATTACATGACAATTTTTGTTCTTAATGTTTTTATCTGGCATTTTTTATTAAAAAATGTAGCTTTAAAACTATTTATTTCACAATTTAAGTACAATACGCATAATTATTCTTTCTAAATTTCGTTTTGTTGGATTACAATTCTAATATTCGAATTCATTACTTTGCAATCACTAGAAAATACTTAGAAGCACTTTATCTCGAATCTTATTAGCGTTCGTCGGTCATTTTCATCACTAAGAGCAAGTAAGGTAATAATGTTATTCTATCAACAGGAGATGCTTTTTATAATATCTTAATATTGTTTGCATGAAGTTGAATATATCTCTTTTGATGTATCTAACTCGAATTGATCTATTTAAACATCAATGATTAACTGTCCTCGTATGGCAACAATTCAACCGAGTATTTAACATCGAGAATGGTTCACTGGCTTTCTTATCGAATAATTAAAATTTGTAGAAAAAAATATTTATCGATTTAATTAAGTTATCACAATGAGATGAAAAAAAGAATTTGAGAATGATAAATATAAAAAGTGTTCCAATGTATTTTCTTATATTCAAATGATTAAATATTTTTTTATTTGAATTAAAGCTACTTTTCATGGTATATCAAACTCAATAGCATTGTATTGCTGTTATTGATTTTCAAAAATAAAAGGTTTTTTCTGTGTAGATATTTTTCTTTCTGGATGTGTTAGCAACTTTTGAAATTCAGAAGAAGAAAAAAATAATCCCTGGGAAGCCCGATAAAAGTAAACTGGATCTATTTGGATCAAAATAAATCCGTATTCCATACTTTAAGTGGAGTTCTGTTATACAGAGGCATTAACCAGGGAGATATTACTGTTCAAAACAAATACAAATCGTTGATTCTATTAAAAAGAAATATAAGATGCTGTATTCAAACGTTTCAAAATTATAAGGCTGCCTAAATATATTTCACTCATGTCCCTAAATGGGGATAATTGGAAGAAACGCTGAAATTGAACTCTAAATAGGGGAAAGGATTATTCTGAGTTCCTGAACTGACCTGTATATTCAACCCTAGAATGCTAACCATTCGTCTCCTAACGAACGCTTACGAAATAACTTTGACTATTCTTCCCCTATAACGGTAAAAGCATCATTCTACTCAGCACCTTAATCTGGCCTTGGTAACTACAGATGAGGACAATCCTTTTCCCCGAAATATTTCTGCTTGTAGCATATCCAGAACAATAGTCGTCCCGGAGACGAATGGTTATCTGTCCCGTTAGTATTAAGAAGGCATTTTTGTGTATGTTTCGAGATGTCGAAGCGTTTTCACGCAGAAAATTTCTGAGATAGGCCAGATGCTATCCGTGAGTTATTGAAAGAATTAGGTGAGGAATATAATTCTATTTTTGAGAATGATTTGAAAGATGAAGATTTTATTGCAGTTCTTCTTGCTCCATGGATGCAGAAACGCCTCAACATATCCACTTTGCCCCGATCAACACGGACTATTATAAGTGAACTTCTAAAATTGAATGTAAACATTCAACGACTTGAACAATTCGAAATTTAAAAAAAAGAAGAAAAATTATGCATTTTGCCCATATAATTTCCGCAGAATGACGCGCATTTTTGTTTGTTATGTTCAATGTGCATATATGCATCACGCATATATGTGTAAAGATTGCTTCGAAAATAAATAAATAATATTTTGATCCTACTTGACAATCAAGAGTTATGAAATCATCTGCAGGTAGTATGCTATTATTTAGATTAGCTTTAAAAATTGATTTTAAATACACTTCGTCTAGGAGTGTATTTTCTTTTTACATTTCTAGGGTTAAATTGGAAACATGCCATGTCATATCTATTGGGAAGTCATTCTGGAATAGCATGTACGTTTGTTTCTGGGGACTGTAGATGCTGAATTCGTGTACATAGATGACAACGACCATCCTCACTGTGCAAAGCTCGTAAAAGAATGTCTTCGAACTCAGGACATCACTTATATTGCCAGTATTTTCACCGGACTTGAGTCTAGTAGAGCATGTGTGGGACATGAGGGGACCACTTATGCTTGGCCTTGGAGTTGCAGCGCGTCAACCACCTTTTACATGTCTACCAGAACTTCGGAGACCATTGCTTGATGAGTGTTGTAATATTCTCTAAGATCAGATCGATAATTTGATACTCATCAAGTGTATATATTGTACTGGCTGTATTGCAAGGACTGGGAAACATACTTTGTATTACTCATCATAGAAACCATGTAATATTGGGTTTTGTTAATAGGGGTTTTTTTTTGTATTTTCCTCCAGGGATTGCAATTTTTATAAATGATAATAAACATATAGCATTGTTTTTACTCTCAACCTTTCTTTTAAGAAAAAAAATATTTACAAATAAGTTTTCATTGTTTAGATTCTGACTCTTTTTTCTTTTCCTGGAAATGCAATATCCTGAATTAATGACATTAGTGAATTTGGATAATGAGGCAAGACGCAAGAACTAATTTATATAAATTTACTAATTTATGACACAACTAATTCAATAGTGTTATTATCTGTCCTTGCCTTACTATTTAATCAGCTTTCTTTTTCACGTAAACAAATTATACAAATAGTAATCTACAAAATCTTTAAAAAAAGTCAAAATCTAGATTTTTACGAATCCCGGTGTTTAGACGTGCCTCAGATCAAAAACCCATTTCTGAAATGGTTTCAGTCATTCCATACATTTATAAACATGATAATTATAGAAAGTTTTGAACTAAACGTTATGAAAGTTGACATATCATTTTCCCTCCAAATTTGGGGATTTCTTTCAAATATTGAACAAAATCCACATAAACGAAGTGTGTCAGACGCGGTGTCGGAGTTTTAACCAACATGGGAACTCCAATACTAAGAGAGCTAAGGGGATAAAATGTGGCGCAGTCATTTGCTATCTATGCAATATATCCCTGCCATATTTTGAACCAAATCCTCTGAGGCAGGGGTTCTCAAAAGATAGGTCAGGCGAGATGTGGAGGAAAAGTTTAAATAAAATTAATTTATTGTTGAACTTTTCTTAAAGAAAGAGTACACATAAAGCTTTTAATACACATACAATGGGGTTTTTGTGTTCTATTAGTTAATGGGATACATGAGCTTGTTTGGAATTGACCAATTTTTTAATGTCTGGAATGAGCTTTGTAACACTCAATACAGTGCCATTTTCCAGTGTCAAACGATTTCTTGATTTTGTTTTTAAATTTATCATTATGGAGAATCCTTATTCACAGTTGTAATGTGTAGAAAAAAGATTCATAGTTTTTAATGCTTTCGGGGACAGTTCTGGGTATTCTTTTTCAATACGTATCCAAAATTTGTCGATATAAGTTTTGTAACAAGTTACTTTAGCTGACTGATCACTTGAAATCTCTATCAGTTGATCATGATGACGGACACTTAGCTCAGCTTTTGTTACGGCCTGCTCACTGAACGGATTGACTATCCACACAGACCCACTCTTATGTTCAATTGAAAAAAATCTGTTGCCAAATTTTTTTAGTCCATTCCTTTTTCTCAAATACGGAAGTTCAAAGGGAAACCAACTTTCATTAAAAAAAATTTTGTTATTTTCATTCGGAAAAATTTCAAGGATTTTTAAATGAATTCCTGGTTTTTTTTCTTTCTGAAATAGACTTTTACAAGGAATTTTTTTAGACCAAAATTGCTACATAAGCGTTAATTTGGAGAAAATATTATAAATTATGTTGTGTTTTTTTACAGATATAGCTCAAGAATATTGAGCAGATAGAAAGCAGCGCAATTTGAAGCTTATAACAGTTGGCTATTCAAAATTTTTTAATTTGAATGTGTTTTTTGATTCACGCAAAATATTCTAGTTAGCTAATTTTCATAATAGAGGGCGCCATGGGGTTATTTTAATTCTTTTCAAAAGACGGATAAGTTTTGTCTCCAAAAACAAAGACATTTCATAAAGATTGATAAAAAGAAACTGTATGAATTTTTTATGTCTAAGACCAGAGAAGCGCTGCGTTAATCCTTAAGCAACACATTTCATGACGTAGGATGAGTCCAACCAATCAGCGGGCTTAAATTTTTGTAATGTTCCTATAAATGTAAGGTTAGTTTATATGCCGTCGGGTTACTATGTTGGGTGATTTTTGCAGAATGCGCTAGGCCCGAACTCCTTAGTCTTATGGTTAGTAGCCGTTTAACATATCCGTTAGGTCAAAAATACACTTTAGTCCGAAGGTTGTTATCTGGCTTATATAACATTCACTACAATCTATTACCTTTAAGATAATTTTGTGTTAATTTTTCAACGTAATTATTTTGAATTTTTCATACTTTTTGAATAACGTATTTAATAAACCATATGCTAATATTCTGGTAAAGACGTAGCGCATCTCCCCTGTAATCTGAGGGTCCTAGGTTCGAGTTCCGGTTTGGGTATGGTTGTTCTTCGTTTGTTCTATTTGTTTGAATATAACCCCCCCCCCCGATAAAGAGGAGTTGTGCATGTGAGAGTGAAGTGCAAGTAGCTAAAACTCTTTCCCCTAATTGCCACTACTTAAAATTTAATTGATGCACCCTCTTTTAAAATTCTCAGATTGTGTCAGCAAGCATGTCTATGGCAAGTGCCATTTGAAACATCAACATCAATAGAATAAACAACAATAGAATAAACGTTCAGTAAAATGAATATGACATTTATTTATCTAAAACTACTAAATATATGTACTTTGAACGACATGCTTTGTCTTTGTAATTTGAGATAATTCCAGCTCACACCATTAAATAAAATTATGTTACACATCTTTTACTATAGTCATTAAGATTCTCTTATTTTTATAAAACTTTAAAAAAAGAATATCCTTCTAAGATGTGATCATTAACTTCTTCTTTTAAAACATATATTAATATTTTATAAGCTATCATTTTCGAGAGTAAAAAAGTATTTAATTACAAAAATAAAAATTTTCTTTAATATACTTTTAATTTGAAAATCTTTTATGGGGATTTTAGATAATTTTTATGTATACATTTTTTGCAGTATTTTTTTGAAGTCTTAATTTACCATCTTTTTTTTATTTGAAATTTTTTTCAGAAGTATCAATTTTATAAATGTTACCAAAAAATATTCACCTAAAAATTAATGCTTCGTTGTTTTACTTAAAAAAGATTTCTTAGAGAAAATCTGAAAAAAATACCTTAGATAGGCAAATTCTTTTTCTCCCTTTCAGTCTTTTTATAATCTTCTGTCTTAATAAAATGCAACATAAAATGAATACTTTTTTTATGTTTTTGTAAAATATGCATCTAATAGAGTGTTTTAGTTTTAAAAAAAATAATTTTCTTTAAAGAGGAAACTTTATATTTACACAGTTTTCTGTTTTAATCCGGTCGATGAAGATTCTGATTTACTAAAAGCTTGGAAATGATTTCAGCTCATATAACAGTTGTTCAAACCATCGTTGGATTAATTATTAAGAAAAATTAAAATATATAAATAGCGAAAATTTACAATTAAAACTTGCTTTTTAGGAATTAAACAAAAGCGGAGGCACCTAATTACTAAATTGACTTTTTAACAGATATTTGTTCAGATTGATATGTTGAAATATTCACTAAAAAATTGTTTTATTAGGATCCTTTTATCTAGAATTTATAAAGGAATATATTATTTGAAATCAAAGAGTAATCATCCATATTGCATGCATTCTTTATTGTTATATTATTTCCAAATATGCCGGCTTTCTGGCAGAGAGGTCATCCTCGTGTTCTGGGAGTCCTTGTTCGGGCATGGCTGTTCTTCTGTGTGCTATCTGTGAGATGTGTGACTGTGCCTCCCTATAAAAAGAGGTTGTACAAGCAATTGTGGTGAGTGTGTAGCTAAGTCGTACTTTTGGCCCTAGTTGGCACTACTTCAGAAACAAGAGAAGCTACTTTCGGCTTAAATCTGCTGCCGTACCAGCATGAAGCTTTTGCATAGGGAAGTGCCATAAGTAACAACAACAGCAACATTTTCAAATATATTTTATGAAATAGCACTAAAGTTATATAGAAAAAAGTTTATAAAATTAGGCAGAATATGCGTCCGTGAATTATCCTTTTTTCTCCAAGATTTTTTTTTTTATTGTGAACCGAAAATATATAAAATATAATCTCAAGTTATATAAATGGTCTCTTATATAAACAAAAGTACTTCTCATATTCTAATAAGCTCTAATCACAACATATTTTTTCATATAGATAAAACACTCTAGGAATAATGAAAAATAAAACTGGTAAATATACTGATGTTCTAAATATTTATAAATGCCAAATTACCTGAAAAGTCTGCATACAGAGACATCGAATTATTTATGACTTTTATTCAGATTAAAACAAAGTAAATATTTTCTATATCTGTTCAAGAGGAAATAGACTGATGATATGAAAAAATATGTTTTTCATATAAATATACTTATATATATAAGTTGGGAAAAAACAGCGGTATTTTAAAGCCCTATCTCATTTTAAATGTTCGTAGAAACATTTAAAAACAAATAATTGCTTGAGTGGCGAAAAAAGATATGTTAAGAAATATATGAGGAAAAAACTTTTTTCTTGTGAAAAATAAAGATTTTTCCCAAATAGCTTCGCCATTAAAAAGTCATTAGGCGGTTTTTCTAAGTAAATCGTCTAGATTAAGATTTCAGGGACACAAAAATAATAGAAAATACCATTTGCTTTACATTTGTTACTTAAATAAAAAAGGAAAAGACAAATAAATATGTAAAACTATAATACTAATGGCTCAAATTATTTGCTAGTTATCATATTATCCAATAATGAAAACTCTTAAATAATAATTATGTTAAAAAGCGCAATCTAAAGTTAAAGGAAAAAATAATTATACCCATATTATTGTATGTATTTAATTGATATGTGGGTTTTTATTTATTTTTTCATTTTAAGATACTTTTCCTTTCATGAAAAGAAAGCAATTTAATAGTAATTGCAACTGACAATATAGCTAAAATCTGTTCAATAATGATATTTTTTTTAAATTACCTCATTTTCTATTATTTTTGATGCTCACTAATATTTGCGAATTTTCTAAGAAGGATTTTATTATTAAGAATTTAGTGAAACATGTTATCTCTGTCAATTGATTAACAACTAGATTTAAATCAAATAAATGATTTAATTTGTTTATAAATACTATTAAATCGTTTGCACTTTTGTATTAAAATACATAAAAACTTTAGTTTAATATTACACTGTAAATAATTGATTTCTGTAGACTGTTATAAATGCCTTTTTTTTTTTTTTGGAAATAACTTCTAAATTGAAGCTATGTTTGAAGTAAAACAAAATCTTAACTTAAATCTTTCCCTGATTATCCTAAGTTATCTCGGTTTCATAAATATTACATTTAATTATTATTACAACAAAACTTGGTTCTAAGCATATTTTCTCGATATCATTTATTTAATGACGTTTTTCGTCGTTCTGAAATTGAAAAAGCAAGAAAATATTCTTTTCATATTGTCATTTTCTAGAACTTGGTCTTTGGATAATGGTGTTACAGAGGTGTTATGCCCAATTGTCTGAGTGGAATTTGCTGGATAAGTAAGGATAGTTACTTTAATGAAGAATTATTAAAACAGCGATTGCGTATTATAAAGAATATGCTGTATAATTTATTATCCAGGTAATAATTTTGAAGCCATGTATTTTAAATATAGCGAACTAATGTTTGATTTTTCCATCTATCCGATATATCTATGCAGAGGTAATTGATAATGAAATTGCATTATTTGGCCTTAATAAGAAATAAAAAACAGTTTAAAACGTGTCATTAAGCTTCGTGTGGATTTTTTATTTAAAAATGGAATAAAATTATTATTTTTTGCAATTTTTCAAAAAACAATATTAAAAAGTGGCCAATATACTATTCATTTATAGTAAATATGACAAAAGCATGACAATATTAAATACTTAAATAATAATTTCATCCTGGCAAGGTACATGGGATCGATGGGCTGTAATTTAGCTCCAAACTATAAAACCTACAATTGCTTTTTTTGTACTGTTCTTATTCTTGAGATGTTTGTCAAACCGATTCGTCTCCGTAGAGGACACATACGATACAACCTAGGTATCTCATTTTTGGTGAGAGGACACCAATCTGTCCTGCATGTCACGTTATGTTTAGTGTCAAATGCATTTTGATTAAATTATGTGGTTTAAACCCGGAACATTTATTCTATTGCTTTTCATTTTCAGTAACTATAGAGGACTTGGTGTCTGAAAACTTCCACCCAAATATTTTTAATTTTTAAATAGTTATTCGGTTTTATACTTATATTTATACCTTTTGCTGCTCTGGGTGTCTAAAGTTCGAGTCCCTGTTTGGGCATGGTTGTTCTTCTGTGTGCTATTTGTTAGATGTGTGACTGTGCCCACCTGTAAAAAGGGGTTGTGCAAGCAAATGTGGTGAGTGTGTAGCTAAGTCGTATTCTTGGTCCTAGTTGGCGCTACTTCAAAAACAAGAGACGCTCCTTTCGGCTTAAATCTACTGCTGTGTCAACAAGTGCCATTAGTAAAACCATCGCATATCTCTTGCCATTTTTTTGAGTTTGTATTATTTCATTGCTTCTCAATAAATTTCCATACGTTAACACTAATGTTAACATTGTACCATCTAGTATTTAATTTTGCTGTACTATATTTAACAGTTATTTGTTGGTGCCATAGATTTTATATTTCAATGATTTATAATCTGCTCTTTTTTCACTCTTTTGGTGCAGTATAATCAGCATAGTTTTTGCGTCATTAAACTACAAACAAAAACACTAAATGACGGAAAATTCTCTTAAATTTATTGAATTATTATTGCTGTATTTATAAATATCCCCCATCTCATTTTACGCATTCTCTTTCTACAAAATTATATATTATTTCATAATTTTTGTAAATATAGCATTAAGTTGTTTTTTTTTCTTTTAAATTTTTTTTATTCTTTTGTTCAAAATACTTTAATTTTAAATAAAATACTAAAATTTAAAATTAATCTGGCATTGATCTAGGAGATAATTTAAATATCCATGTATAAATCCATTAGAAGAATTTGCTTCTGTGAATCTCTTACTTTTTCCCCTCTGTAAAATCTTTTTTATTATTATTTTTGAATGCTTTTTATTAGCATGGAGACGCACAAAGAACCATTTTAAAAGCAACTTCCATTAGAATCCTGAAATCATTTGTTCTACAAGGGAACTAACTGACTGAATGTCTGGATCACGTGCCCAGGGAAGAAGCGTGATTGGTTGTCTCCTGCTATTTTGCCAGAAATTAAACTTTCATTAGGTCGAGCATTTGTAGGACAAAACGAAACCTTTGCAACATTTTAGGCACGTTCGAGCAATTGTGGTAGATTTAATTTAAACTTTCGAGACAGAAGTTTTCACTTTTAATTTGCTGGTTGTGATTTGAATATGGAAATTTTGAAAAACATTTTTATTCGAACACTGATTTCACAAACAATGTTAATATACAAAATAGTTTTATACGCAATATTTGCTTAAATAAACTTATTTTAAAGTGGTTATTTTCTTATACAGAAGGGAAACATTGTGAAATACAAAAAATCAGCCATTTTCCCTCTATATCCTGTAGTATCATGTTTTCTAACCAAAACCGGTTAAGAATTCTAAAAAATAATTATATTATTTATATTTAATTACAAATGTATAGAATAAGAAACTATAAGCCATAAAATCAAAGTAAAATTTTACGAGACTAACATATTTAGTAAACATTTCCAGAGTCAAAAGTTCTTAAAGGTAGGAGATAATGTATTTATTGAGTTCCTCTACTGTTAAATCTAAAACAAAAATGGAATTAACAAAATTATAAAAGAATAAAAAGGAATAAAACATGATGGAAAAGATTAACTCAGCCTAAATAATTTATTGCCTTACTAGTGGTAAATATTTGGAAGAATGTCAGACCCTAACAGAAGAATACCCGATAAAGTCTTCAGGCTAGGATACAGTAATAATTATCCTGCTAGAACCTTCTATGTCCTTTCACGGGTAGTAGCCTAGAGATAGAAATAAAATTAGTCTATAAGAGAGTCTAAATCTCAGATCACTTTAAGCTTTAACTGAGGAAATGAGCTTATACAGACTACCAAGGATGGATTTACGGTCGACCACATATTATATTTAGCTCAATTAATTAGGTTCACTCTATAGTTTCGTCTTTCCTTTTAATACACGTGAACTTTCCTTTCTTTAACCAGTTTCAGGGAATGATTTTAAAATTATTCAAATGTTTCACTTGATGTCTGTGAGACCGCAGCTCCCTTTTAAAGTTTCAAAAATATATAAGAATTAGAATATGGCTCTAAATCTTAGTCCTCGAAATATAATACAACCTACAGAGCCTCATTAAGAAGCAGAACTCATGAGACTTTTAATATAAAGCAGAAAGTGATTTTAATGATGAGGATAACTGTACAGAAGTTTTTTTTCGATGAAATTCGCATGCCAGTGATTCTGATATGTATGTTCAAGTATACTAATTTTTTAAATTGATAATATAGTTTAAAAAATTTCTTAAATCTATTAATATACTAAGAGATACATCTACAGAACTGACAGGCTGATTTTTTATACTGGTGCTTAACCTATATGCTTCAAATGCCCTAGAAAATTAAGCTACGAATTTCTACGTATAAATGATGCCGATAAAAAAAGGGTTGATTTAGTTGTTGAATTCGCAAATATTTTTTCTATGTTTTTTTCTGTACTAGAAAAATAAGTATGATTCAAAAAGTAATGTTTTTCAACAAAATTAATCATAGTAATATGCTAGTTAATCAAAAAATGTATGTTCTATTGAAATTGATTTTTCAATCATATTTATTTTGGAAAATTTTAAAACGTGTTAACATATAATGATAAATATCTGCAGAATATAAAACCTGATTTTCTTATCCATAACTTTATTAGAAAGTTCTATTTCAGTATAAAGAAAATGCAGTCTTGTGGACCATACCTCCTCTAAATTTATCTGAAGTGTCTTAGATTTTCACCTCCACAGTTAAGGGTTAACTAAATTTACATTTGACAGTAATAGACGATTTGAGAGTCGTGCAGTTTGGCATAGAGAAAATTTTCCCAGTAAGTAGTTTGTGCTGCTAATGTTGTTTGTTATTAATTTCATGCTTTCGGTATTCTATTAATAGAAGTTATGTCACTGTGTGCACTTCGGCTTTGTTTTGTTGTCTGTTGGTTTTCTTGATGAATATAGCATTGACATTTGTCATTGAATTTCTTAGACTATTTGGTCACACAACGGATCTTGACTTTTAGATAAAATTTTAACAATGATATTATTAATGGGTACCCATAATTAAATGTGGGCGTTAAAAATGATATTTCCTAAGTTACTTACCATATATGTGGCATTACAAATTATTAACTCATAATTTTTTTAAATTATTGCTCACTACATGCAAAGCATACAGTTTGATCTGATTATAAATTCCCTACCTTCAACTCTTGATAGGAACTAAAACCTGAAACTATAGGAAAGTTGAAGCATTAAGCCAGTCCAATGAAAGTTAAAATCCTCATGACTAAATGTTCAATTGATGAAGGGGGTGCTTGGGCTTCATGTGGTATATTAGATATAATCTGATGTCCCATTATTAATAATTGACTAAATTATCACAACAACAAAAAACATCATGGTGCTTCAAAATAGGATTATCATAAAACTTAAATAATAATAAATTTTTTATGTAATGAATGGCATTAATATTTGATTTTAAGATATAGTGTCTCAAATATCAATTAATTACTTTTTAAGTTCCTATAATTCTTCGCTCAATCTTCCTTTATGACGTACTTTCGGCAGTTAAACTCTCATTAATATATAACTACGATATAAGAAACACTTGTCATAGTTAAACAAAATCTTATTAATAGTTAAATTAATTTATTTTAATGCTTATGAGCACTTCAGTGTGATAATCTGAGCTCCTATTTTCTTTAAGCAGTAAATTACGAAAGCTTTTCACAGCAATTAGAATCTGGGAAATAAAAGATAATCTTTCATCTATAAAGGTGAATTTTTTCAAAGAATTACTTGCTTTATCCCCAGCTGCAATCAAAGTGCTTTTTAAACTTTCTAAGTCCCTTAATGTCATTATCAAGATCTCCAATTATACATCAGATTGGAGAAAACTTGCATCTTTGCTTTCAAAGTTCCCTTTCAGCTATAATCGAAGTAAATTATCTGCCTTTAACGGTTTAAAGTTTCTTTGTGCCCTATCGTATCAATTAACATTTCTTTAAAGTAGCAATTAAAAATAATTTTCTCGCTATTCAAAATAGGAAATGGTCTGTTGTGAACTTTTACTAACTCTTTACTGCAAAGAAGTGATTAACTGAAATGGCTTCAGATTTATAATGACTCAATAGGTTTTTCTAAACAATTCAATTAAGCGCATGCATTTCCTAATTCCATGACAGATTAGAATGCAATTTGACCTACTTGTTCAATACTACTTAGAAGGAGTAAAGGTAATTACGACGTTTTCACTATTCTTTAAAGAGTATGAGACAGGAGTTGAAAGGCTATACATTTTTCTTATATATTATCAAAAAATAATTAATTTTCATAGTTTATATACCTTTTAAAAATTTATTTTACAATGATTTCAATAATTTTTTGTACAATTTTACTAATTGCCAACCTTTTTGTTCATGTAATTTAAATCTACTTTTTAAAATTTTTTAATGAAACATTACTTTTATTTCGTTACTAAATCGATTTTGTCATCATAACACTTCTGACAGTATTAATGCTATGTTGCTTTTTGAAAATAGCTACATTTTGTCTTTTAATACAGGGAATAAATACATATACAGTAAAAAAAAAACAAACAAGCACTATGTTTTTAAATTGGTGCAATTTTTATATTTATAATTTTTCCCATTCTTTAGTAATTTTAAAAAATTTATTCAACTATGTTTATCTGTTTTCTATTGTTTAATTTTATATGCAATTCACTAAATAATCGTTATTTTATTAGATAATATTTGTTCATTTTTATCATATTACATCGCACCTTTGTGCTATATGGTGCTTTGTAAAAAAACACTATTTTTATATTGGTGTATTTTTCATATTTATAATTTTTCTCATATTTTAGTAACTTAAATAAATTAATTCAACTATTTTTTTTATCTATTTTCTATTGTTTATTTTTAGATGAGATTCACGAAATAATCGCTATTTTATATGATAACATTTGTTCAATTTTATCATATTACTTTGCACCTTTGTGCTAAATGGAGTCATTAAAATTACTTTTAATCCTAATCATAAGATTAATAACTAATTAATTACTAACTAGGGTCATAAAAATTTATCAAGGAATGAACTTAAGAATTAGAAATCATTAGACATAAAATATATTGCTACCCTTATAAACAAATTTAAAAAACTCAAAAAGAGTGGCTCATATTGCGACTGATCTTTCTAAGCATAGGACCACATTGTCTTGGTGGTAAGTTCTCGGTTCCATGACTGTAGGGTTTCAGGTTCAAAAACCGATTCCACCGAAGAACCGTCTTGTTGTCTGCTGCTCGTCAAATACAATAAAACCAAGAGTCCACCTGCTAGTGTGCTGTGATTTGGATACTAGGCTGCAATATAAGGTGTCCTCATCATCTGGCCACGGTTCATAATACGATCCGTTCCAAGCTAGTCCTATTGTTGCTTTAGAACGGGACGCTAATATAACCACGTTTTCTAAGGATATAGTATAATATCTAACAAATAAACTCGGACATTTTTTTTTTAATTTGCTCGATATTTTTACTTAAAGTTTCCATACTGGCGTAAAAAATGTATGAAACACATCATGTAAGTTATTTAAATTTTTCATATTTAAGCTTAAGTAATTTATTGCCAAAACATTTTTCCTTTCTTCTATCTTGAAGATACCAAGTAGCACCTCTGAACTTAGTAAGCAATACATTTTTCTTAAAATGAAATGTAAATGAAGTACCATAACAAAACAAGCCAAAATATTTCATTTACAAGCATATATTCTTTGGAAATTGAGATGGCAACAAATCTATCTCACATTTATACAAGAATAATCTTCGACATCATAAAAGCAAAAGAGATCAAGAAATAATATTAAATTAATAATAAAATTAAAGAATTGTATTTAAATCGCAAAATCTAACATATATGTTTCTATATATACTTATTTTTTCAAAAATTATTACGCATTCTAAGTAAACTTTACTTTGCAAACATCTGTAACAAACGTAGAGTGAATACTTATTATTCTTAATCAATGTGTCAAAAACGATTAATGTCCTGAATTAAATTAAAAGTTAATTTTACACGGTCTTCATCGTATTCGGATTTAGAGAAAAAAAGAAAGTACATTCAAACAAATCACTAGACTAAAACTTAATTGTTGAAATAATCAATAAATGTTTAAAAAACGAATAATGCCCTGAATTAAATTGAAAGTTTCTTTATGTGGTCTTCATTGCTTTTGGATTTAGAGGAAAAAAATTTATTATTTAAAATAAATCTCTAGAGTACATTGTTTCAAATCCTTATTCTTTCCTGTTGTTTTAGTATTTAATATTTAGTTTAGTATTTTTATTACCTATGTTATTTTAATCCAATGTATTTTATCTTAATATTTAACATTCATGAAATGATTACAAATCTAATCGCTTTTTTTTATTTAAACTTCAGATCTTTTATTTTGATGTAAAAAAAATCTAATCACCGATACAAATCTCAGTATCTGGAACAAACCAAGAGTGAAATGTCATGATAAAAAAATGTTTCAAAAAATATATAAAAAAAATCCTTTAGAAAATAAAACAAGCCTTTTAAAAGCCAAAAAAAAGAATAATTAAGATACAAATTGCTTGACTAATCCTAAGAAGAACAACAACCAAAAATTAATCCATAATTGTTGTATTTAGGGAAGCTGCGTCTCTGAAACACGAATATCACATTCTAAAAGGGAAAAAATGAACTTTCTTCCAATTTTTTTAGAAAGTGAGAAAAAAAAATTTTTTTTTCTCAAGTAAAGGTTAATATTATAGTATTAAAAAATAATAATTATTTCTGTGTGGGTTCAGATAATGAAAATCTGGAATTATTTTTTTTTTATTAAAGTGCTCAATTATTTTAGGATTTAAAAGTGCTGAATTTATTTAATGTACTTTTTCTGAAGGAATTGCAGCTCCTTTTTTATCCATTATCGCTTAATGATGTTTTTTCCCTTCTTCTTTTTTCTTTTTTTTTGCAAAACTCAACATTAATATCAAGATATCTTGTATTACATTTTGCTGACTATAAGATTTCAAAAATATACACAACTTGAAATTACTATTATTACTTATACCACTCCAAGGGGATTTTAAAAATTTGGCTGCAACACGAATTGTCATTATAGTAACTTCGACTGTTTTAGATCCTAAACTTTAGAGAATGTAATTCAAAGTTATCATCGATTCCATTCGTTTTCTTTCTCCTAGCTTAAACTCTTACTGTTGTTTTTTAATCTCAGAAAAATGTAAACTTCGTGCTGAAATAAACAATTTGAATTTTTTCCCCTTCTAAATGTTCAAACTCTTATGGTTAATCCATCTATGCTCACACCAAATCCTACTCATATTTTGATTTGACCATTTCGATTAGCGTCCCATAAATAATTCCTACTCTCTGATTTTAATTCCAATTGGTTTATCTTTGCTACTTTCAAACAGAGAATTTAAGGATAATTATTAGATTTTCGGTTAAAATCATTTGTTTATATTATTAATCGGTGTGACAGTTTAGTGAAGGAGATTTACACGTCTTTGGGGAATTTATTAATATTTAATCCCCTTTTACATTGTGATTACTTATATTTTGAAAAAATAAAGAAAACAGTACTGAAAATTCAGAAAATGTATAGAATTTTTAGAAAATTTCGTATTTTGCTTTAATTTATTGGGTAAGTTATTAACCCTTGGACTCCTGAAAAGATTGATATAAAAATCAACTTAGCTATTTTTAAAAGCATCATCGATTAATCTAATTTTTCATCTTCTATCAAAATCCTTAGAGAAAACTGGAAATGCATTTCTTATATCTAATTAAAGTCATTCAAAAAAGCAAAGGTTATACTGCACATTGATAAGATGATCTTTAATGTCATTGAAACTAAAGGTAATTCATCTCTATGAAATATTAAATTCAAATGGATGAGAGGTTTTTACAATATTTTTCTTATTATGAAAGAAATATCACGGAATGTTGAATTTCTATATAAATCATTCAATTTTTGTTGTAACACTTCACGTCAGGGTCCGAGAATTCATTGTACGTTTATCATTTTTTTCTTCCACGGATACTATTGAAAACGGCTGGTTCCTACGATTAAAGTGTTTCGTTTTAATTAATATTTTGTTATTTAAAATGTGATGATTTTTTATGAATTTTAAATTAAAATCAATGATATTAATATTTTTAATTTTAAAAAAAGAAATATTATCTTAAATGCTGTGGTTGTCATTTGTAATTTTTCATACGTTCCCATTATATTCTAAATTCATTTGTATTTATATGCTATTTTCCCTCAAAATCAAAAACATTTAAAATTTTAATAAATAGAAAAATCTTGATTCCAGGAAATACTATATATACTATCAGTATATTAACTTCATTAACACAAATAATTTAAGATTTTGCTAAACTTTTTCGCGATGTTAAATATTCATTTTAAGTTCTGATATTTTAATGAATTCTTAATACAATTCCTTAGTATTAAAAATTGTTTATCGTTTAATTAGAAGGAATATGTAATAGTTAAACAATTACTAGGAAGAAAATTATCCTTGGAAAATGATAAAATGGGAAAAAAATGTTTACTGCTATTATTATTGACTAAAATGAGAGGAATAATATCACTTTCATTTATTAATCTTAATATTTATTTGTAAATTTATCAAACATCATTTTTATAGTAATTTCATTTTTTTACAAAATTATAGAATTCCCAAACTGACTTAAACGCTAAAGATTCATTAAAATATTAGAATGATTTAATTTAATTTCAAATATCAAAACATCTCGCATTTATTAATCAATTCAGCGACTAAACAATTGAAGCATCTTATATTTTTAGTTTTGTATTTATGACAAACAATATAATATTTACATCTGGAGTTAAATATGACATTTTTGCCAGTTACATTGAAGAATCCTCCATTTAATATAAGACAAATATAGCATAAATTTCTGCTTCATAATTTAATTCTTTTTCAATGTATAAATGTATGCAATTGTAACAATTCACAAATGAAATTTATTATATTAATGAGAAACATCTTCATAAATAGCCGTAAGTGCTTTAAATATCAGGTAATTTAAATATTGCTATCCTAAAATATTTAAAATACTTCAAAATCTCTCTCAAAATGTTAATAATTGCATTAACTCGCTTTATGAAGGAGAGAAATTTCAAGCATGTTTTCCCTCTTCAAATATTGACAAGACACTCTCCCGAATTGAGTTTAGGTCTCAAACCGAATTAATTTCAAGCTATGATTTAGAATTAAGCGTTAGAAACTAATCTCAAAATGAACGTTGGATAGCTTAGGGCGATCATTAGAGGTTAAATTAATCCGAATTCTAGATCTACAAAATAAGCCGCTCAGTGATTAAAGTGCTTTAGGAGTATATGTCATATGCCTTAAATATACGCATGCATATTAAATTTTACAAAATATCCTTTTATGATGCATTTCTAATTATAATCATTTCTAGACTCCCCCAATTTATTATTCAACTATCCACATTTGGTGATTAGCTGGTTATGCACCTTAAAAATATCTCAATGCACCTTAAAATTTCCAATTAAATATATTAAATAACTTGTCTTTTAATAGCTTCTTTATCAAAGTAATTTTAACCTTCAAAATTTGAAAGTCTTATTATTCATTAATACTATTGTAATGGCTTTAAAAAGAAAGCGCCTTAAAATTTCCAATTAAATATTTTATATAACTTGTCTTTTAATCGCTTCTTTATCAAAGTAATTTTAACCTTCAAAATTTGAAAGTCATATTATTCATTTATACTATTGTAAATGTTTTAAGCAGTACAGTACTATCACTCTAATTTTCTGACAGCTCCCATGTTATTTCATTATTAAAATAATGTGGTAATTGTTAAACTTTAATTAATACAAAAATATTTTATGCTGAAACTATTCATCTATTTTCAAATACCATTACTGGAAACAAAACCGTTCAGTATTTGAGTCTTATGTGTACTAAAGAATAATTTTCATAATTTGTATATCTCAAGAAGGATTAAACAAGACTTTCTAAAATTCGTCATAAAATTTAATTTTTAGTTTTAAAAGGATTTAAATTATGTCAATAACAATATCATACTTTTCGGTATATAAATATAGTTTTAAAAAAAGACATTTTATTGAACCTTCTGACCTAAGGTATGATGCGTGGTATGAAATGCCAAAGGAAGTTTAATTAAATTAGTATAGCAACAATTATACTATTCAATATCCAAAGTTGTGTTACGCTACAGTTATGTTATTTGTCTTATTCGATTTAAGTAATGTGAGAACAATTGCTATAAAAATAATAATATGTTTTAAGTAATCTAATGTTTTAAATAATCTTTTTAATCTTTAATCCCATTAATCCCATTCACAGGAGCTATAAAAGGCCAGCAAACTGAAGCAGAGGACGGTCTCATTTGAATGGTGTTCGTCGATTGAATTCAGACGACAGTGAAGCTGGAGAAGACAAGTGACAAGTCTAGTTCAAGCAAATGTTGAACTACTGTGTGCCGAGTCCTGTTGTCTACTGTGTAAGCAGTGACGAACAGTTTTTTAAGTAGCCATAATATAGTGGTGAATCGGTAGCTAAAGCGAGGAGACAGTGATAAGTTCAGCCGTCTGGAGATACCGTAAAGTGAAGCTACGAGGAACTCTTCTAATGCTGGATTCTGTCTCTGCTTAGAGAGCTGTGGACGATTACTACTTGTTGGCTACTGTCAGTAGCTCCCAAAGTACTGTGGCTCATGATGGCTCTTAGTACTCATTCGTAACTACCGTCAGTGTTGCTGTTGTAGCGAATCCATCATTAAACCTGTATTTATCTGTGTGTCTTTAGGTGGTTCAGAGATTCAGTGAAATTATGTTATTTCTTTTTACATATCTAATAAAAGCCTTTGACCAAGATAGCTGAAAGTCGGTATAAGTTTGGACACTATATCTGCAGATTACTATGATTTTTTTTAAAAAAATAGTTATTTTGAGAACAACTCTATATACGGCTATTGATTTTTACGATAATTGCAAACTGTAGAAAGCTAAATAAATATAATTTAAATAAATTTATTATCTATGGTGTAGATTTATATAAAAATACAAACAGAATTAGTCGAATAGTTAATCGTATATAGGTCTAAGCTGTCAAAAGCGTGTAAGTACTATAACTCAAAAAATGTGATGGCTAAAGATATTAAATTTTATACATGATATTGTGATCATATTCAAAGTTCGGAGTTAAATTTCATTTTTATTTGATAGAAATATAAACATTCAATTAATATAAAATGCACGTTCTGCTTTCTAGTATTTGTTTAGCCGTTTCACAGTGATTAATCACTAAAGATCGCTGCCAATTCCGCAAAAATGATTTTCCAGTAAAATATGATTAATAATAAACAAGATGATTTATTAATGAATATTAGGGAAAACTTCTGGGAAACTATTCAGCTTATTTTAAAATTATCATTATACTTGTTGGATTACTGTCAATAAAAATAATCGGTTCTAATTTTTCAAAATTATAGAGAATTTCAGAAGAAGATTAATTTGAACATCTTTATATATTCACTGCAAAATTAAGACATTCAGAAACTAAAATGTTTATATTTTTACCTTCTCGCGTGCATTGAATTAGCTTGAAAACTCGCATGAACTATTCCAAAAGCAGCTCAAAGAAGAATCTCGCCTTTATTTTAATGTAAGGGAGATCTCTGTCACGCACTTTGGAAAGAAACGTGATTTGCTGTCTTGTCTACATTTAGCTGACAGTGTATTTTCATTAGCCCAAAGCATTAGCACGACAAAATGAAACGGTTGTTGTTACATTTTAGGCACGTTTCGGCAATTGTGGTGGATTTAATTTAAACTTTAGAGACTGCAATTTTCGCTTTCAATTTTCCGGTTGTTGACATGAATATGGAAATGGGAAATAACATTTGTTCTGGGAAATTAATTATTAAATGATAAATTTTATTATTATTTCTATTTAAAAAATCAGTGCTTTTACCTTTTGTTTTAAAGTTCGTAAGCAAAGTGCTTTTAGTGTTAATATTAGTGTTTACACTTTAGTGTTTCTATTAGTAATTTTATAAAATCTATGTAAATGATATTAGCAAATTATAACAAAATAGTTTATGTTTTATAAAGAAGCGTATATCAATCTTTATGAATGTAACAATGCATTGAAAATGCACATACATCATTTTTCTTGTCACGTTAACTCTTAACTTTGGAATGTGATATTTCAGACAGCTAAGGATGAACTTTAGTTCACCTCAATTCTATTTTTAGTTCATTAGAATGGCTTGACTCTGTAACTTCTTGATTCATGACCTTCAATGCATATGTAATTTTTTTAATTTTTTTCAGAAAATCCCTTTTAACCCTCCAAGCGTCAACCCCGCAAATAGACGGAATCTCTTCTCCCTTCAAAGCGTTAGCCCCGTGAAAAGAAGGAAATTTAAATCCCTTTAAAACTGTCACTACCCGTACTTTCACGGGTCCAGTTTTTCGCTTCCCCAAAACTCAAGCTGCGAGATAATGAGCAAGAAATGTGAGATAAGGAGAAGCCAATCTTTATCAGTGGCCGATAGGAATGCTGTCTTCCTGGTCACTTTCTTTTAAGCATTTTAAAATTTCGTTTACATTCTCAACCTTACTTTTGCGATTTTGAGAATAAATGTGAATCCACATTAAGTTTTAAACAAAAGGAATAAAACTGAACGTATGAAAATATATTCCCGGAATGAACATATATGAGTATTGTTATTAATAAATTCATCTATAAGATTTTAAAACTTTTTAGGGTGAAATAACAGTTAATCTAAAAAAATAAATATAAAATAAAAATTTGACATTTTTTTCTTTTATAACGTACTTTTATTTAAGGATTTTCGAATTCAGATTGCTTATGCAACTTAGTTTTAAAAAAATAAGACACTGAAATTATATCCAGAATTTTATTTAATGAGCGAGACTTTTCATCTTTCAATGATTTTTTTTTTGTTTTCATTGATAAGTGTAATTAATAACGGGGAGATATTTTATTTATATAAAATCCATAAATTAAAGTGAGTTTTTTTAGAATGATAAGTTTTACATTTATTTTATTAAATCATATATTTTTATAACGTAATAATTTATATATAAAAATTGATAATTTATTTAATTTGCAATTTTTTTTGTTTAAGGAATTTCACATTCCTTGACGAATACAAACAGAAATTTAAGCATTGTAGAGATATTGTTTTTATATTTTTCTCTAGTTTTTAATAATATTTTCAAAGTTAAAATAAGCTCTGTTTTTATAGGTTATATTTTTTAATCGAAATATTAATCTTATTTCACTGTACAGTCTCATGTATACAACACGCACTTTTGTGAATGTTAAATACAATGTTAAGTGACATTTTTATATACGTAATTATATATACGTTTATACGTTACGATTTTATATACGTTAATATTGAGTAATTTAATACGCAAATTTTAATGCTCGTGAAAGTAAATGAATGAATGAGTTAAAAGTTATAATTTTTTTAAGTTAATTTAATTAAAGTTAAATAATTATACTTTGTGTTTTAAATTCTAATTTTTTTTAACTCCTTGGTCTAATTTTATTTCATATCTTAGCATTAAAAAAATTAATGCGTGCAACTGGCATTTAGATTACCTTCTCTTGTTTGCAAAATTTGAGTTTGCTGGAGGTGATTTTAGTTTATTTATCCAGTTTGTTCACAGGAGCAAGAAAAATTCAGAAATGCCCACATTTCAAGTAATTTGAAATTCTTTTTTCTTAATAAACTTTAGCCTCACATTTTCATTTTTAAAAAACAAAACTTGTTTGAACACGCAGGTCTCTTACCACCATTTCTACTAAAATAGTGAACATCCTTACTGATAGTGAAGATGAATATTCGTTTTGGCGACCTCCAGATCAAAATGTTTGACCTAGGGCGAACACATTTTATCCATATATAATTTGGGACTGGAAATAAACACCTCGGGATAAAATTATCAATAATTTTAATCAGAATTTTTATTGCTTAAAATTACATAAAATATTAACATTTATTCGCAATAAAAGTTGAAATTATCACAACTTTATTTATACAGTGTATAATTTTATTTATACATTTGAATATATCACCAAGTAAATTCATTCTTTGAAAAAATTAAGATCTTGAACTTTTTGTATCTTATTTAGTGACATGCTAGTTATAGAACTTTCGCTTCAGCTACATGGTTTATTTGTAATTCAATAAAAAAAATTGGAAAATGATATGGCAAAAAAATGTGTATCATTGATAAAGAAAATTTTGAATTCACATTTAATGTACCAAATATGTTTCTACTGTGTTATTTTCGAATGAAATGTAGAATTTTAATATTTTATTAATGCTTGAAAAAGAGTTTTTTCAGTCATGATGGATTAAAATAATTTTAAATTGAGATTGACATATTAAAAGTAATTTATTTATTAGTTAAATTTGATTTCATTTATTAATTAAGTTTGTCACTTAATAATTAAAAAACAATTCAAGACACATCCTTTTAATTGAGATAAACAAAGGAGCCTCTAAGTTAGTCATTCGTAAGAATTTATGCATTTTTTTTAAAAAAATTCTTAAGAATTTATGCCAATTCGTATAATTTTATTCAAAGATTGATTAATTTAGTGATGACCGTAATACGCATGCCTTTAGAATTAAAATTTTGAAAGCGCATTTTAGAATACGGAAGTACATTGGAAATACTCTGAAAGAATCTTTTTTTTTTTCAAGAATTAAATCACTTACATGTAATTTTTGAAATACAATTTCACATTACGAGGGGATTAAAAATTTTGAGAAACTTATTACAATAAAAAAATAATAGGCGAACACTTTCAATTCATAAAAATTAAATTCGTATCGTATTAAATACAACAAAATTTATTTCTAATTTAAATTATATGTAGTGTTTCATGAAATAATCAGAAATCCTCTAAAACACAACCATATTTTCTGTGTTTTCAATCTGTGTTATTTCGATCGGCTGAAAGAAAAATGCTGTTCGAAATCGAAAGACTGCGATAAGCAACAGCTGTCACTCACAACGTGACATCGGCTAATCTGCCTCCCCCTGCTGTGCGGTAATAACGCAAAAGGGGAAAGCAATCCTTTTGTCCAAACCCTGACACTTTTAAGAACAAACCTGTTATTCAGACGCGCCGCTTTCGGTAAGTATTGCATTCTGAATGTCGCCGTCTGGAGGGTTAAAATGTTTCAACCATTTCTTTATAAGACATCTGTGAGACCACCCCCCCTTTTAGAGTCCTACTATTGTACATTGCTTATTAGAAGGCGATAACATTTGTCTACGAAATATCACCCAACCTCCTCATCCTCGTTATAAAGCAGAGCTCCAGTGACTTTTAAATGGCGTAGAAAGAAACTTGTTTTCATGATGAGGACATTTGCACAGAAGATTTTCCTATGAAAGTTTTCTTCTGGTTCATTCTGATATGTATGTTCGAATACGAATAATTTTTCTATAAATAGTACATTTTGAAAAATTTATATATAACAGTTTTGAAAATATATAAAATTTATTAATATACTAATAATAATGTTCGAAAAAATTGCAGGCTGAGTTTTATACTAGTATTTAACCTTTATGTTTAAAATAGCATCGAAAACCGTTCTAAGAATATTGAGAATGATTCAAATAATAAAAGGGTAAAATTTACCCAGTGTCATATTTTTTTTTCTTCAAATGATTGTTGAATTTTCTATTATATTAATTTGTATACACATTTATATACATAACATAACACCATCCCGTCTCCCCCGTTGTCTATAACGCTGAGTTATTTAACCAGTTGAATGAACATAAAATGGAACTAAGAAGAAGAAAAAAGAAAAATAAATAAAAGAACGGAAGAGGCAATACGTCATTCATTGATTCCCAAAGAAAATCTAGATCGGATGGTTGTTACTTATGGCACTTGCTATGGACAAGCCCCGAAGATACATCAGCAAATTTTAGGCCGAAGGTATCGTCTCTTGTTTCAAGTAGCGCCAACTCGGACCAAGAGTATTACTTTAGCTACACACTCATCGCATATGCTTGCACAGCCCCTTTTTACCTGCTCTCCGTTATACTGTTACTGGTCTGGTGCTAGGGAGGATGGAGAACAATCAACATTTCAGATGGATACAACCTACATGATGAATAGATATACAAGCCAGGACTTAGAAAAAATAAAAACAGAACACAGGATACAAAAAATTTGTTTAAAAAAACTCCGGCTGACCCCCCAGGGTCAGCCGGCGGTTGGATTAGTTTATAATTACAAGTTAATAGATTAAATGGATAAAATAAAAATACCACCTTACTCCGGGGCCTCCCAGGCATGCCTTCTACCTTGCTGTCTTCTCCACCTGAAAATCAAAAAGAAAAATAAAATTAATATGATATAAACACACATGACATGGGGGGATGATGAATCGGATATGAAATGTAGTAATATGAGCGGGCCCTTAAAGACTAATGAAACTTATAAATGAAACAGTCAAACCTGTTCCTACCAACACTCCAATCTTCAGTCAGCATCAACAATTCATCCCATTCAACTGTCCTGGGAAAATCATTAATAGCAAGCACATAATAATAATTACATTTCACAAATAAGAGTTAGTCGCTGCTCGCGCCGAGCTTGCCTCCTCCTCTTACTCGCCGTAATTCCTGCCCGGACCAGATGTTTTATATACCAAGACAGACTGCTTTTGGCGTACTTTTAATTGTACTTGTATTTTATTTTTCTACTAGCCGCCTTTGGCGACCAGTCGGTTCGCCAATATTAATGCCGACTAAAGGGTTAAATCTTTTTTTATATAACTTGGTTTCATAATAAGTTTTTCAGCAAAACATTTTTAAGCTTCAAATTTCGACAGTCATATAATTCACTTATGCTATTATGTAGGCCTTAAGCAGTTCAATCTTTGAACTCCGCATCACTCTCTGATTTTCTATCAGTGCACGTAAAATTCACTTTTAAATTAAATTGAAAATGATGAAACTTCAATTAATATAAAGACCTCTTTACTCAATCCAAGCATGTCTTTAAATAAAACTAAGAGCTGAAAGCAGAGTAGTCCGACATTGAAGTTTATGTTCAATGCAGAAATTGAAACATCATAATTTTTTTAATAACTTATGAGATCTCAAAGAATTATTCAGCAAAAAATGCACAGGTTAATTCAAACCTTCAGTTTTTAATGTTATTTTTAGATGTATATAAATGCTCTCAATAATTAAAAATTTTAGGTTTACAAATGGTTTAAATTAACTTGGTCTTATAGATTCATATTTGTAAAATATTCTTAATATTTCAACTTCTAAATAAATAAATAAGCAATTCTATCTTCTTCAAATCTGGCTGATTTATTCAGTTCTGAATATTTCAAGTTTAGAACAATCAGCATTTTCCTAATCTAGACCAATTATTCAAGAGTAACTCTGATTGGCTTCTTTGATATCTTCATAAAGTCATATAACATCGCCAGTTTATATCGAATAGTTATGTTGAAATTTTCATAGATCGATCAGCTTCGATGATTGATTTAGTTGATTGGGATGCCAATTTTTTTATTTAAGGACTTATTGTCTCAAGAATATTTTGTCAAATATGATTCACAGAGCAGATGATGTATGTAAAAAATTAAATCATCAGCATTTTTTCTCTCAAACTATTAATTATATATTTCACTTAGACAATTTGTTAAGAGAGTGTGCCCCACCCCCAAAAATTAAGAAATTAGATGTAGGGCTCCGATTACAGAAGGTGCCTTGTAGTTGTTAAGCCATATTTGCCTTAAATAAAATTGTTTAATTGGATTAGTAATATATGTATAGTAAAATATCATAGAAAACGTTTCATTGCATTTATTTTCCAAAAATATCATGTTTCATATTTGCTTCATTTTATGCAGACACGTGCCGAGAATGACATTTTTACATGTTTAATTTGGAATGAGAGTGGATTTATTTTTTCTCATATGAGAACATGATATTGTTTTGGTTAGAAAGTTTTGATGTCTCCGCAATATGCGGGTAAAAAATTTTTTATATGCTTTTACAAATTTTGCATTGTTAATTATTACGTATGCTTGTTTGAAAGAAGAAGCGTTTTCAAATAGCTGACCTACTTTTACCAGTACTGCTTTAATATTACGTTACTCCGTTGAAAGAATATGCGTTTTTATTTCACATGATTCATTAAAATGCGGAGATAAACTACAATCAAGAAGGCGAATTCTTTGATTTGAACAAAATATCTTATTCACATAAGCAAAAGTAGCAATTCAAAACATGTCTTATTGTTTTAAAAATTAAAAAAAAAAGAATTCAAAAATATTTTACTACTACTCATTATCAATTGCTTTTTGTTCGTTGTTTCTTTGAAATGACCTCATTTGCAAAGTTCGTCAAAGATTTCTCGCTTTTAAATAATTAATCTCGCTCTCAGAAGATTATCGTTTGGTGCTTTTCTAAAAATTCTTTTTCAGTTTTAACTGCCGCACTTTTGAAATATATTTTTTAATTGGAGTTTTATTTACTTTATTTCTTTAATAGAATTGTTAATTTTGATATAGCAAAAGATCAAGAAATATTTTCTCTTGCATTTATTGTTTAAAAAATATCACATTTCCTATTTGTTTCATTTGATATAATCACGTGATGAAAATTGTATTTTTCTGTTTCATTTTTGGTAGAAATTAACTTTTTTTTAAATAAGAACATCTGAAATTGTGATGGCAACATTTTAATAAAACCTGATGTATTTTTTTTTGAGAACCTCGAGAAGATAAAATTTTATTTTTATTTTATTTTTGCGAAATAAATAGTTGAAAAAAACCCCGATTAAATGACATGTTAAAAAATTCATTAAAAATAGAGTTTTAATTTATAGGTCAAAATATTAGTATCATTGAAAAGCTAATTTTTTTAGCTTTAATGTGATGCTAAAATCAATTTTGTGCTGTAATATTTTCAGAAGTTATAGCAAAAAAAAACGTTAAAATTTGACTTATTTTTAATTAATTAAGATTTTAATTAAAAATTCAAAAAAAGGGCTCCGAGGTGCATATTCCCGGCATTCAAGGTATACATGTACCAAATTTCGTAGCTGTAGGCTGAACGGTCTGGCCTGTACAGCGCCAACACACACACACACACACACACATCGTACTTTATTATAAGTAGAGAAGAGATAGAGATGTGTCCAACCTTGTCTTGTGTCCAAACCTGTATGTTTTTACCCTTTGTTTTTGGTTTGCTGTGATTTGTTTTTTTATTTTATTTTAAAAGCTTTCCCACTCCCCTAATGGGTCGAGTGCTGTCATAAAAAATGGTGTAATTAAATACTGCCAATTTTAAATTATGGCAATGATTGTAAACAATTTAATTTTAAATAAATCTGCTCGCCGGGCTGGACCGGCCCGGGGTCCTCTTCGTTGCTTGGGTGAAATTCCCTTTCCCCAGCTACCTATTCTTGCCTCACACCCAACTCGGGTAGGCTGGGGGGCTGTGGGTTTGTAGCCCCTTTTTACAGGGGGCACAGACACATGTCTCACATATAGCGTACAGAAGGGCCACCATGCCCGAACAAGGACTCGAACCCTGGACTTCCATAACAAGAGAAGAACGTGCTACTTCTGTACCAGAAAGCCGGCATACGGGTCATAAAAAATTAATATGTTTTTTCAAGAATATTATTCGTTGTAACATGTTATCTGATAAGAAAATGTAATTTAAAACGGTAATACTTTTTCAATTAAGGTATATTATGAGAACTTTCTTAAACATATTTATATATCAAGAGAAAAATCTTCAAAATATATTGGCGGATTTTCATACTAATACTGTTATTAAAAAATTTAATTTTATCTTAAAAAAAGTTCAGTGTCTTATATCAAACATCTTAAATTAAATATTAAATTTTCAAATCGCCGATTAAGGGTTAATTGTTCTGAAAAATGATAAAAAAAGGAAATACCAGCAGGAAACGCTGCATCGATTTTGAGTAATGTTTCACAAAATCGGGTTGTTAGAATACCCCCGTCTTTTAAAACCTTTTATTCCAACACTTTTCTGAAGACGAAACTTTTATCACCCGGAGCGGTGATTAAGTATAATGAAATGCAACAGCAGGCGATAGAGAAGACTTTTTATCAGACCCCACGCGCAAGAAACAGATTCAAAGAAAATGGCCAGTACCATCATTAGGCAGTCCTGCTTTTGCTGCGAAAGTCGATGCCACACAATGCTAATGCCATTCGATCTGTCTTTGTGGAAGATTAATTGCTGCTGCAATTAATGCGAAATAAAACCAGCGTTCGTTATTCATCTTTTGAATAGTGTATTTGTGAGAATTGTTTAGTTGGAAAAGTTTGTATTTGTTGCTGCAGTTTCTGATTGTTGTTACTTATTGATTGTAAATAACGACCTTGATAAAATGAAAGAACGATAAAGAAAATCCTTTGCTATGCGAAGGTGTTTTGTACCTGAATTTGTATAGATGGAATTTCAATAACATATTATTTTTACATTCATTTTTAAAATTCTTGTGTGTATGTGATATTAAATGTTTAAGAAGTTTAATTTATTTGTATTATAAAAATAGAATACTTAAACAGATAAAACATAAAATAGTTTAAATTCAACATGTTTTCCATTCAAATTTTAAAGAAATGAAATATTTTTTTTGTATATATTCTTTTTAAATTTTCATTTAACTTTGAGGGTTTGAAAAAATTATATTATTTACACATACTTTATAACATTTAATAGTTTTAAAATGGCTATATAATTGGTCAATAATACATTATTCATGCATTAATTTTTAAAATTCTAGCTTTATTTAAAATACAAACATACATCTTTGAAAAAAGTAATTTTTTAATATAAGAAGAAACATATATATTTAAATGCATAATATATATTTGTATTATAAAAACCGAATACTTTAAACAGATAAAACATAAAATAGTTTGAATTCAACACGTTTTGTATTTAAATTTTAAAGAAATGAAAGAAGTTTTTTTTTGTATATGTTCTTTATAAATTTTCATTTAACTTTGAGGGTTTGAATAAATTGTATTAATTAAACAAACTTTATTATATTGAATAGTTTTAAAAAGGCTTTCTAATTTTTCAATAATACATGCATTAATTTTTTAATAATCCAGTTTTTATTAAAATACAAACACACATCTTTGAAAAAAGTAATTTTTAAGTATTAGAAGAAACATATATATTTAAATGCATAAAATATACAATAATATTTGAGTTCAACACACTTTGCATTAAAATTATGAAATAATAGATATTTTTTGCTTGGAGTATTTTTTATTTAAAGTTTTATTTGGTTTAAGCAGTTTAAATACAGTTCTGTCAATTATGCACACATTTTTACATTTAATAATTTCAAGAATGATTTCAACTTTTGATTTATATACAGTATTCTAAAAATGACACTATTTTAGTAACGCAATAGAGTATTATTTATTATAAAATGGCGACGGCCATGATAAAAGGTAAAATGTGTGTTTGCTTTACTTGAGTTTTGAAGTTTGATTATATAAAGGAATTTTCAAAATACGGTTTTCAAAAATGTAATTATTTTATAATATAAAAAAAACTCAATACTTTAATTGCACAAAACAATCAGTAACCTTTGAAGTCACCAAACTTTACATTAAAATTTTGACGAAGTGAAATTAATTTGATTTGTAATGTAATTACGATTTTTTATTTCATTATTATAATTTGAATAAAAAATTTCTTACATTTATTAATTTCGAAAACATTTTCAATTTTCGATGCACATACATTATCCTATAATTGGTTTTATTTCAGTAATGTGCAATTTATAATTCTTTGCATACAAAAAAGCATGAAACTACAAAAAAAACATTTTTGCCCCGAATTTTTTTTTGTGTGTGTAATCAGTTTTGGCTACAATATTTAGCTTTTGGCTTAGAATGTGACGAACTCTGCTTTTCACAGAAAATAGCTTAATTATTTTAAAGATTGTAAATAAGAATAGGTATTTACTCAAAAAAGGGAGAAACTGTATATTTAATTTACATACACTTTCTAAAATTGTATTGAAAATACTACCATTCGCTCTAAAAAGACTTTTTTGTTCATATATAAACATGGAAAAAATTTTAATTGTTTTATACTTTTACTTCAGAATACATTTTTATGAGAGCGATAAAATATGGAACAATTTTTATTCCCCTCCAAACAAAAAAATACATTCTCTCATAATCATTAAAAAAATTTCAAAAAGCAATACAAATATTGAAATAGAAGTCTGAATTCTATTAATACATTTCATATTTTGTTAACAAATCTTTTCTAAATAAAAAGAAATGTCCCAAAGCTAGAGGCAAAGTTTTCATCAATTTAAGTTTTTAATTATTTCCTCTTTTCCATGTACTTCCTTTTCTGATTTCTAAGGATACTACTTGAAAAGAAGAAGCACGTGGATTTAGTTTTAACTCAATAAAATTGATACAAGCTGACGGGAAGCGAAGTTTAATGAACTACATTTCATGTTTCGGGTTCTTAAATGGCAAACTTCTTTTATTTTTCAACTAGCTCAGAAATAACATAAAGCGAAATATAAAAACTTTATAGTTCTGCTTCCCTTTTACTAGGAAGTGAAATTCTATCGACTGTATGTTAGTGATTAAGAAAGCAGAAGAATTTACAATGAGTTAAAACATTTATCTCCTCACGATATTCTTTCAGTGCTAGGATAAAGATGTAAGGAAAACATAACACAGTTTATTACAAAATGCATTGATCACAGTTTCTAAAATCACTTTTTCCCTTTAGCTTTTCTAAAATAGCAAATTTGCTGTATATTTTGCTTTTCATTATTTCCACAAATTCTTAACTGTAACTATTATAAAGGGGAATTTTTGGAAATTGCTTTTGAGTAGTCATGGCATTTGTGACATTATAATCGTCGAAAGTAGTTTCAATGTATATTTTTAACATCTAACCGTTTTACGCCTTAGACCCGGTAAGAAGCAAAAAATTGAAATTATTAAAGATATACCTTCAAGATTATCTTATAATCGAATATTTTATTATTATCTATTATTCTTTTGCTATGCAAGTAATATAGAGTAAATATAGAGCAGCAATCTTTCGAATTCTCTCGGAGACAGAGCGCCAAACAGTGATATGATTTTCATCTCCGTTAATCCTAAAATGACTTTGAAGCATAGCATGACCCATTATTCCAGCTTCTCACAGTGCACCAAAAAATGCATCCAGAGTAACTATCAACGAAAAAACGTGCGATGTTGTTGGTTGTGAAATAAAGATATAATTTTATTAATGGAATAAAGAGTAATTGATTTTAACCCTTACATGGAGTTAGATTAAAACAATTATTATCAGGCATTAATCAATTCATGATGGTGATTAGTAGTTTAACCCTCTTCTTCGCCAAGTAGGCGATAATTCGCCAAAGATGGCAACTTTTATGGTTTTCTATTATGGCAACAATAGATTATCTTTTTCCTTGATCGGGAAAGCTTTAAAATACATTTTTTTGTTTACTTTTTCAAAGTTGTCTTCTCAAAAACCAGCAAAATGCGCTATTTTTTTCAGAGCAGTCCTCCAAAAAACATGGCGCGTTTTCGTGGTTGACGAGTTGGCGATTTTTGAAAAGCGTGCCAAGCAGAGGGTTAAATTACAATCGCACCGCGATACTGTTGGTCATGAAATAAAGATATAATTTTAATAATAAAATAAAGAGTAATTGCTTTTAACCCTTACATGGAGCCCTTACCCCCCGTTTGTCCGGCTGTGTGATTTAACTGCTCAGTGCACAGTTTTTACATCTACAGTGTGAACACCTGTCAAAAATTTACCAAATCCAACAAAGAGGTGAGTATCTATCAATCTATCTTTCAGAAATATGTTAAAGTGATTATTAAAAAACGTAATCCTTAAAAATATCGAATTTGGTTAAAGAATTTATGTTTACAAATACAGTTTTGAGTATAATGTTTGCCTCGATCGGTTGAGAAACAAACAAAAACTCAATTTTCGGATATATTAACCACATACGATGTATTAATCACCAAAAACCTCACCAAAGATGACACGATAGATTCAATAAAAATACTAAATTCACTTCAAATTTTAATATTTCTTTACTATCGAATGAAGAAATTGAAATGACGATTTAAAGAATTAAATATTAATGAATGAATCTCTAAAATTTAAAGATTTTAATTAAAGATTATTAAACGAGTTGAACGTTTTTCAAAAAGCAATTCATCTTTATTTAACCAAACCATAAGAAATATTATATTAAACTATTCTAAAATTCTATTATTCGATTCTATTATTCTATTCTCAATTCTATTCTAATTATTCTATTCTATTTTTATATTCTACTATTCCATTCTAAACTACTATTATATTACTGGATTCTTCCTTATGTAATAGCTTTATTATTTTTAATTGAAGCTATAAACCATTACAATAGCGAATTATTAATTCGTAAAAATCTTATTCCACCTTCCGAACTCAACAAAAGAAGAATGTGTTATTTACGTTCTTTTCATTCAAGTATTCCCGAAAGCTTATATCAAATAATGTCAGGAAGTACTTTTTGTGATTCTTGAAATAATAACCAAATAAAACACGATTAGAAAGACAACTTTCTGTAATTTTTTTTCTCTCTTAATTTCCAAAACTTCACACAGAAACATCCTACGTTGAAAAACATTAAAGACAAGATTGGCAACTGTTGAATTGATTGTAAAACAAATTCAGAAAATGTGATGAAATTAATTTTTATTAGTTTAAGATGAATGTTTTATCATTTTAAACATTTTCTACTAAAAAAAAATGTTTCTATACGTTTCAGTGTTTGTGATACTTTTTTCCACAATTTGTATTTTTGTTAATTACAAGATATATATTCAAAGACAATGTGCTTAGGTATAGAAGTGGCATAAAATCAATATATTGAAAAGAAACTTGTTATTATTTTTATACTAGATAATAAAAATTATTTTGAATTGGTCTTTTAGGGTACAATTTCCGATTATAGGTCACTAGGGTTCTAAGTAGGAATCTGATTTCATTGAAAAATTGCCATGTAAACGTGCTTAGCGTTAGTTAAATTTGAAGTCGAATTTATAAGATTCACCCTATAGAGTGGTATGGCGAAGAGAGTTCTTACTCTAGTACCATCTTCATCCTCCGATCAAGATTCAGAATTATGCCATTAAACAGTCCGTTATATTGTCTTGGGGAAAATACAGATATAACTAAATCAAATTAAACAAGACTACTTTGAACAATCAGAATAAAAGATATACACCATTTAAATAAATACATATTTATTTTAAATATTATTTGATCTTGTACATGAATTAATAATGTTTAATTTATCTGCATTCCTTATTTAAATTTATTAATATATGAATCAGTACTCCTTTATTTTCCATTGTCTTTTATTTATTATTTCAAATCATAAATTCCAACTCTAATCGTCAAATCGCATTACAATTGAATTTTTATTTGAACGAACTTTCTCTTAGCTACCGCCCAACTATCTCCTATATCCTCCAAATACAGAATTGCCTTAAAGCAACGATCCGTGTCTAATTCTAATTATGAGTTCATATCGAAATGGATGCCCCAAGCAATGCATCATCTCCTCCCCATTCACCCCAAGATGCGGGTCTTCGTCAACTCTGTTCCTGATTACAACTATGCCGGCAGACGATTTTTCTTTCTTCCGAGGGAAAGAGTTTAAGTTTCCGAGTGACATTCCCCTATTCCTGCGCCCCCTTTAGTGATGGGGCTTACCCAACACAGACCGGCGCTCCAAGCAGAATGGAAGAAGAAACTGAGGAGAAAAGTGCTCGATAGTTCGGCTCAAAGCAGTGCTGACAACGTGGTTCGTAAAAATGTGATACCTTTGCCAGTGAATTATTGGTTCGGAAAAACTTTCAAAAGTTTTTGATACTATTTTTAATGCTATCATCTCTTAACAATATGTTCTTTTTTTAATAAATTTGCTATAATACACGATATCAATTATAAGAATTACATAAAAGACTAGTCAGAAATCTGGAGAAAATTTTAAAGATTCCACGAGTGAACGATGAGATTGTAGAAATTTTATGAAGGGGTAATTAGAGGTCATAGCGTTTATTGAATTTGTAATAAGAAGTTAATCGAAAGTGGTGCAACTTAAGAAGATATCAGAAAAATACAAAGAACATGTCATCTATTCCTTAGTTTTGTATTTATTTTATTCGAATTCAAACAATTTTTCCCTATTCAAAACTTTAATAAAACTACAGTAGTATAAAATTTTGATAACAAAGGTTTTATCAAAAGGTTAAACAGAAGAAATTGGTGAAAAAAGAAGGATCAATTTTTAAAAGAATGTTAAATGATTTCGAATTCAATTAAGATTAATTATTGAACGGTAGTTACTTTTTTTAAATAATACGTGAAAGATTATAATAAATGACAATAAATTATTGAATTACATACCTTTTGACTGCATTTAATAACTTTTGGATAATATTGGTGCTCAATTTAATTCATGATAACTGATTTTTATAAAGGACATCTTCAGTCATAATGCCTTCTAATAAGAATTTTATAGTGATATTCTATGGATTATTCTTAATGTGGATTTCGCCAGGTATGTTTTTGCCCTTTCAATTTTTCTTTTGAAAATGGTATAGGTTCTTAAAAATGGTAACCCTTTTTCAAATAATATTGAACAAAAGTCACTATATTTTTGGTAATTTATTGCACTAAATTCATTATTTTAATATTAATTGTAATGATTTTACACCTTTTACAGCCAAATAAAGCACTTATTGATATAGTAAAATAAATTCTTTTAAAAATTAATTATATAAATATTTTCAGAATGATAAGACTAGGTGTACAACTAATGATAAGACTAGGTGAAGGCAAAATGATATTAAAGACTGGAAAAATTACAAAGATTTTTTTAAATGCGATATTACACCAAATTTGAGTTACATAAGTTTTTATTGCAATTTCAACCACTCAAAACACTTATTAAAATCAATTGATATTTTTCAAATTTATTATATCGTTATTATTAGAATGATAAAATATGTTACTGTTGTTTTTTGCATGCTAATATTACCTTGAAAAGAAAATGAAATTTAGGTTTTATAGCAACTCCTGCTTTATCAAATACCTGCAAAAATAATAAGTTCTTGAATGCTTTTAAAAGATTGAAAAAAAGTTTTTTAAATGCGCTAAAACGCTAAATTTGAGTAGCATTAGGTCTTATAGAAATTCCAGCTACATCAAATACTTATTTAAATGAATTAGTTTTTTAAAAATTTATTTCATAGTTATTATCAGAATGATAAAAATATGTTGTTTTTTGCATGACAATAATGACTTAAAAGGAAAAGTTCTGTCTGTTTTTACAGAAACTCCAGCTGCATCAAATACTTATTAAACTTAATATTTAAAAAAAATTAAACGCATCGCTATTATCAGCATAATAAGACAAAGTTTTTTTATTCGTATGACGTTAATGACTTGAAAAAAATAACGAGTAAGGGCTGAATTAGGAAGTTAAATTTAAGTGTCATTAGGTGTATAGTAATTCCAGCTTCATCAATAATTTATTTAAATTAATTATTTTTTAATTAAACAAGTTGCAATATAGAAAATACAGACTAGATTTTTATTCATGGCGTTAATGACTTAAAAAATACAAGAAATTAAATTTGATGAATTTTTAATGACATATTATTCACATCAGGATATGATTCCGGAAATCATTTGACTGAAAAATAGGTCCTATGCTATATTCATTCTAAAAATGTCAAATACGTAAAATGTTACTATTAATACGATTCATAAATTATTATTAATAATAACAACCGACAAGACTGATTAATGTATTCATTACATTTTTAGTTCATGTTTAACTTCAACAGTTTATACACATTGACTTTTACTTAGTTACTGTAAATTTAAAAAAAAAAAAAAGATCATCTGCTTTTGTTTCGTTCAGTAATGGCGCCAATTCAGCCACATGATAAACAAAACTGAGCTTACCAACTGATATGTAATTAAAGTTCGATTTTAATTTTTTCATGAACTTCTTTTTTGCATCTTGATAAATGGATTCCAAAATAAAATTCCTGGGATGTATTTAATCGTATTATCTAAGTCTGATTTCACATCCATTTACATAGAATAATAAAAAAAAATGTAAAAGTTTGATAAAATAGCGATGGCGAATTTCATGAGAAAATAGTCTTCGTTTGTCATTTTGTAATTTGAAAATAAGTAATTGGGCAAAAAATATTTATTATTATTACTACGTTGCATTCTACTAAGCAGTTGATGTATGTATGATAAATGTAGAACAATTATTCTAAAAATTATTTCGAATAGTTTGTATTACTCGAAATACAGATTATTCGAAACCATTACATAATTAGAATGGGAAAAAATAGAGTTCCAAAAATAAATTTTATCATTAAAATATAAAAAATAAACAAACTTCCTGTCTCGGAAAAAATGTAAAAAAACAAAAAAAAAAAAAAAAAAAAAAAAAAAAAAGATGAATTACATTCAGTGATAAAAGATTGGAAAATGTAACAAATGCCATTATTTTTTTAACTACTATTTTAAATTTATTAATTCTTAACTCATTATTATAGAAAAAAAAAACTTAACTTGAAATATTTACTTTATTAAATAAAAATTGAAATTTATATAAAAATATAAATATAAAACATGGGAGATATCCGTAAACTACGTAACGCTTTAATTTTGTTTTAATAATAACATACAAGCGTGTATTATTTCAATTGACGAATTCTTTGAACATTACTTCTAATTACTCAATACTTTATATCTGCTATTACTTTGTATTAGCTCTCATATGTGTAACCTTGCTTATGATAGTATAAAATTTCAGGTATTAACATTATTATTCACCAACACATTATTGTGTTTTTCCGTCTTTGTTAATCATCATTCCTGTTTGGTACACTCTTTGATTTGTCATAAATTGCCTGTATGTAGCCAAAACAACTGCCTATTGTATTTTTTCACCACATTCTAATATCTAAAAAGTTTTTTTTTCAATCGCTATAATATAATATTGGCATATGGATAGTCGACCATATTTACCCATAAAAGATCTAAAATTTTAAGGCGGAGTAACTTATAGAAAGAGCAACAGAAAAGAATAAGGCTACTAAAATAGAGGTCCCAACCGGAGGGGGCAACAAAAATTATGTATCCCTTCTTCTCGGTGCTTCATAC
Source organism: Argiope argentata (assembly GCA_026289955.1). NCBI lineage: Eukaryota > Metazoa > Arthropoda > Arachnida > Araneae > Araneidae > Argiope > Argiope argentata. The sequence goes on along the minus strand of JAOUZG010031626.1, from coordinate 129,924 downwards.
TACCTGACATGACCATCCGGGGCTAAAGAAATCCCGCTGACACAAGTAGTATAAAAAAGTGTAAGTGATCCGTCGAGTGTAAAACGATTTTTGAGCAATAATCCAACTTAGATGGCTTTGCAAAATGCAATGATGATTGGACATGGTATTATTTTTTTATTCCTTTAACAGTTATTCAAAAATATTAGGAAAACACTATTTTTAAAATTCCTTAGATTAGCTCACTTTCTATCTCTCCCTCTCTCTCTCTGTGTATATATACACACACACACACACACACACATATATATATATATATATATATATATATATATATATATATATAT
>JAOUZG010031626.1:98997-128131 GCA_026289955.1 Argiope argentata | reverse complement strand
CCCCCCGACAAATAAGTAACGAATTCAGTTTGTTTTATCCACACGCTAATGAGGTGAAGCTTGACATGTATTCGATTATTTCAGAAGAGTGTGCTTATTTTCTAAATGTTTGAAGCATTTAAAACTAAGCGTTATTAATTTATTTATTTTTCAGATTCATTTTGAAGTACTTAAGAATTAAAATAATTCAGAATATAGAAAATTAGAAATTTCTAATATGTATTGCGTTGCTCAACTGGTGTAGACAAATCAATTTTGAGAAGTCACAATTGTCTTTGAATCCTCAATTGGCTTTGAAAATTCAAAGCTAGCATAATTTTATGATCAAATATTTACAGTAATTGTAATTGATAGGCCGGTATGGTCTGTTTAGTATGGCTTTGGAATCGCATCTCTTTGGCTGCGAGTTCGAAAATCATATACAGAAAAGAGAAGGGGAATTGCCAGGAAATCCGTGTTCTATTTTGCCACTTAATACTGTGATTCTGATATATTTATATTAATTGTAATTATTTAACTAAAAGTAACCAAAATAAAAATTTTCTTTATTAACCTAATTCGGAATGGATTTTAAAGAAAATTGTTTTTTATATTAATTGCTTTTATTTCCTTTTACGACAAAAACATCTATTACCCCGTTTTTTAGCAACTACACAACTGGCTGATATTTCTAGTCGTACTGTCGACTGAATCGTTATTGAGTTGCATAAATCCGGATGTTTAGAATCTTTCAGTTCAAAAATTCAGTCTTCTAATGCATAAGCATCATTGAGAGCCAACCTCCTCAAAATGGTAGTCAATTCAGTGAATAGGCTGATGTTGTGAACTATTAAGTTTAAGATAGCGTTTGGCTACAATAAATATTGTCGATATTGTTTCGTTTAGTTGTACCGCAGTGTTTCTCTATACAAGAAGAAGAACATGGATAGCTACTCAAATATTTTTCTAAGCATTATTTAAACAATGACAGTAATTAAAAATATAAAAATAAGAAACTAATGCCCAAATGATATTGGAGGAAGTATGAGCTGTTACTGTCTCGGTCTCAACTCAAGTACTAATGTGAGCTGACATGCTGGTATCGGGATAGGATATTTTACCCGTTATCTGGGTTCCCTGGTTTCGAGTCCCGTTTCGGACATGGTAGTTTTTCATCTGTTCTACCTAAGAGAAGTGAGAATGTGTCCACCGGTAAAAAGTGGCTGTGTAATTGAATGTGAAGTGTGAGTAGCTAAAACCCCAGTTACACGACGCGTCAATCTTCAGACGAGCCACCGTTTCCCCTTTTTACCCCTCTTGCGGTTTCTTCGGGTGATTTGATGCCTGGACACTTTACCGACAACTTACGGGAAAGCTTCGGACGCGTCCACATCACCCTGAGAAACCGCAAGAGAGGTAAAAAGGGAGATGCGTGGCTCGTCTGAAAATTGACGCGTCGTGTAACTGGGGATTAAGACGTACTCTTGGGATAGTTGGCGCTATTTGAAACAAGAGACGCGCCATCGGCTTAAAACAACAGATTACGTCAGAGAGATTATTTAGGACAAGTGCTATTAGAAACTGCGACATTAAGGATATGTCTTCTCTTTAGAAGGTAGAGAAAAGGCCAGAAAGCTTGCCACCTCTCAGACAAATTGACAATAGAAATGGTTGCATCGGTATGGTATATTAGCTGGAAGAGATTGGAACACGTCTTCAAGGTTATGTGACTACGATTGTATTCACATATAGCGATGATGGAAATTTTTAAATCACTCTGAAAAAATCAGAAAATGTTTAGCACAAAATCAGAATTTTAACTTCTTACCAATAGTTAATTTACGTTAAATATACCACTGTTATTCTTAAAAGTTAAATAAAGTTCTTACACAGTCTAGCTTAAAGTACTTATATACTTTACATGAAGGAACTTTTTTTTGCCAAGTTGCTATATTTTCACCATCATCAATTTAATTAAATCCCAATTATTGATTTTGGTAAAAGTATCCTAATCAATTTGATGGGAGAAATAATCAGCATACATCATTACTTAACTAACTAAGCATTTCTGTAAGCCCAGATTATCGCTTTGCTGCAGTAAATTGGAATCGATCCAAACTTTCTTTTCTACTTTCTTCTCTCTCTCTCTCTTTTATTCCACACTAATGGCCTAGTTCGTTTTGAGTCTTAACTTAAGTATTAAGCCTAATTCCTCTCTAATCCAACTTATCTAGCACTGAACAACTGCTCTTTGAATTTATACTCGAAATAACATTTACGTGCAAGGAATTAATCACAGGCCAAAGCGATAGATACACCAATTTCCATGTTTTATTCCCTAATATCCTTTATACATAAACCTAATATTTACTTATAATAAAGCACAATGTGTGTGTGTCTGTTGGCGCTCTGCAGGCCAGACCGTTCGACCTACAGCTACCAAATTTGGTATATGCACACCTTGGGTGCCGGGAATGTGCACCTCGGAGCCCTTTTTTCGAATTTCTAATTAAAATTATAATTTATTAAAAAATAAGCCAAATTTTAACCTTTTTTCGCTATAACTTCCGAAAATATTACGGCACAAAATTGATTTTTCCATCACGTTAAAGCTCAAAAAATTAGCTTTTCCATGATACTAATGTTTTGACCTACGAATTAAAACTCTATTTTTAGTGAATTTTTAAACATTTAATTTATTCGGGTTTTTTTTTCACCAATTTATTTCGCAAAAATAAAATTTTATCTTCTCGAGGATCTCAAAAAAAATCAGCTTTTAATAAAATGTTGCCATCACATTTTCAGAAGTTCTGATTAAAAAAAGTTAATTACTACCAAAATAAAATTTAAAAAATACAGTTTTCATCACGTGATTATATGAAATGAAACAAATAGGAAATGATAATTTTTCTTGATCGTTTGCAATATCAAAATTATTAATTCAATTAAAGTAAATAAAAATACAAAATAAAAATATATTACAAAAGTGCGACAGAAAAGCACCAAACGATAATCTTCTGAGAGCAAGATTAATTATTTAAAAGCAAGAAACCTTTAACGAACTTTGAAAATGACGTCATTTCAAAGAAACGACGAACAAAAAGCAATTGCTAATCAGTAGTAGTAAAATATTTTTGCATTCTTTTTTTTAATTAAACTTATAAGACATGTTTTGAATTGTTACTTTTATTTATGTGAAGAAGATATTTTGTGCAAATCAAAGAATTCGCCTTATTGATTGTAATTTATCTCCGCATTTTAATGAATCATGCGAAATAAAAACGCATCTTCTTTCAACGAAGTAATGTAATATTAAAGCTATACTGGTTAAAGTAGGTCAGTCATTTGAAAACGCATCTTCTTTCAAACAAGCATGCGTAATAATTAACAATGCAAAATTTGTAAAAGCATATAAAACTATTTTTACCCGCATATTTCGGAGACATCAAAACTTTCTACCGAAACAATATCATGTTCCCTGACGAGAAAAAATAAATCAACTATCATTCCAAATAAAACATATAAAAATGTCATTTTCGGCACGTGTCTGTATAAAATGAAACATGATATTTTTGGAAAATAAATGGGTGGAAACGTTTTCTATGATATTTTACTATACATATATTACTAATCCAATTAAACAATTTTATTTAAGGCAAATATGGCTTAACATCTACAAGGCATCTTCTGTAATCGGAGTCCAAAATCTAATTTCTTAATATTTTTGGGAGAGACATAAATCTCTTAGCAATTGGTGCAATTAAATATATAACTATAGATTTAGGGAAAAAAGACTGATGAATTAAATTTTTACATACATCATCTGCCATGTGAATCATATTTAACAAAATATTCTTGAGACAATAAGTTCTTAAATAAAAAGTGTCATTCATATCAACTAAATTAATCATCAAAGCTGATCGATCTATGAAAATTTCAACATAACTATTCGATATAAACTGGAGATTTTAGATCACTTTATCAAGATATCAAAGAAGCCAAACAGTGTTACTCTAGAATAATTGGTCTAGGTTATGATAATGATGATTGTTCTAAACTTGCAATATTCAGAACTGAATAAATCAGCCAGATTTAAAGAAGATAAAAGTGCTTATTTGTTTATTTAGAAGTTGAAATATTAAGAATATTTTACAAATATGAATCTATAAGACCAAAGGAATTTAAACCATAGTTTTTTGAAATATATTTATAAACCTAAAATAAATATTATTGAGAGCATTTATATACATCTAAAAATAAAATTGAAAACTGAAGGTTTCAATTAACCTGTGAAATTTTAGCTGAATAATTCCTTGAGATCTAATAAATTATAAAAAAAAATATAATGTTACAATTTCTGTTTTGAATTTCAGTGTCGGACTATTCTGCTTTCAGTTCATAGTTTTATTTAAAGACATGCTTAGATTGAGTAAAAAGGTCTTTATATTAATTGAAGTTGCATCCTTTCCACTTTAATTTAAAAGTGAATTTAGCGTGCACTGATAAAAAGTCAGAGAGAGATGCGGAGTTCAAAAATCAGGACTGCTTAAGGCCTACAAAATAGTATAAGTGAATTATATGACAATCGAAATTTGAAGCTTAAAAATATTTTGCTGAAAACCTTATTATGAGACCAAGTTATATAAAAAATGATTTAACCCTTTAGTCGGCATTAATATTGGCGAACCGACTGGTCACCAAAGGCGGCTAGTAATTAATTTTATCCATAAATATGAAATTAAATATTATTAAATAATTGAGACTTATCGCTTTTGTAAAAATATAAATTTGAAAATCGCTGACTGGAGGGGTAATTGACCGCAAAAGTAGGCTTAACCAAAGACCAGATATAGTATTTTTATTTCATTGTGTGTAATTTTAAACAAATATTGGTGTGTGTGTGTTTTTGCCATTTAATGTATATAAAGTGTGTAAAAAATTTTGATTTCAAATCTTATGTTTAAATATGGTAAGATGGTAAGATTATAGTAATAAGGGGAATATGAACTATTACAACAAAACAGTACAGCTTTTTTATAGATCCGGCATAACCGGACATTATAAATATCTTTATATGTAAATAATTTTGATTGGTTGTTTTGATAGATAGTAATTTTGATAGGTTGTTTATATTTTTTCAGGGAGACTCTACAAAATTTTTTAAAAAATATTGATTTAATGAGTTATTTTAACACTGCTTAAACTTTTTAAGTATATATTTTAAGTAAGTATTTTTTCAAACACGGATTAAACTTTTAAAATATGGTCCAGAATAGCTTGGTTTGTAGGGCTTTGTATTCGCATCCCTTGTGCTGAGATTTCAAGCCCGTCAGGCGACGACTTTCCGCCTGAAAGTCTTGTGTGTATGTGTTGTGACTGGAGTACGTTAAAACGGTCGTAATCCTCCATGTCGAGAGTAATACCACTGGGGGGTACTTGATCAGAGGCAATCGTTCTGTTTTCCAAGTCCAATTTACGATTTGTGGATGGATTAATGAAATGCATGAATGAAGTCCTCCAGTAAAAAAGGTTGTGACGTGCATGGAGCTAAGCATATTTGGCGCTAGTGAAAAACGAGAGGCGCTCAATCGGCTAAAATCGCTGACAGACCTGTAAGTAACAACAACAACACAACACTTTTTAATTATAATTTATAAATATAATTGACGTTTTATTTATGTATATGATTCAAACAAACTTTGTCATATAATGCGTATATTGAGTAAATTAAATATGTAGTTTAACTAAATCTAACGGAAAAACAGCTGGTCACCAAGACGGCTAGAAAACATTATTTCATTATTGTTATGTTTTATTCTTCTAAAAAACTCTATTCAAGTATCAAAAATAGAATAAATGAGATTCAAATTATATCGCAGGTGCATATCGGGGCAAAATACACATTGTTTTACAGATCATGCGCGATTGTGGAAGTTTATATAGTTTACAGTGAATGCCTAAATTGTGTAAGCAGCTCTTTAAATTATTTTCATTTGAATAAATTATTATAATTATGTGCAAACGTATTAGTAATTCAAATGCAGGTTATGAAATTCGTTTTTTTTTATATATTCTTGAACGAAAATAAAATTTTGCAATCGAATCAAGAACAGTGGAAAAAATCAAAAAAGCTATTGAAATTCTTTTGCATGTTTAAGTATTTGTAAAAAAATAGAGATATAGATAAAAATATACAATTTTATCGTTTGAGAGCATGATGTTGTTTTGGTTTGAGATTCTTAAAGTCTAAAAAAGCGGAGACAACAAATTGGCCATTTATCAATTAGTGGCATCAATTTTCCACTTTTAGGGTTATTAGAAAATAATACAGAAGGTTGTAATTTTTAGCTGTTTATTGCCAGAAAAATCATTTAAGAATAGAAACTTAATTTGTAATTCAAACATTTAAGTTAATAGCAATGCTGTTACATTTTTTGTTGTAGTTAAAAAGTTTTTATCATAAGAGAACTGATATTTTATTGGTTTGAGGTTTTTGAAGATACAAAATGAAAGAGCAAACAAAATTGGCGATTTATCGCTTTTGGGGCATTATTTTTCCACTTTTAGGATTATTAGAGAATGGCAAAAGTGGTTATCATATTTGGTGACTTATTTTCAACAAGAAATTACAACTTGGCACAGATGTTCACCATGTACCAGATTCTCGATATATCAACGCATACGCATTCTGATAGTCACATTATTGTTTGAAGCCTATTTAAATTAGTTAATGACTGAAATTAACTAAAAAAAAGCAATTCATTAAACTAATAATGTTCTCATATGATAACATGATATTTGAGATAACAGATTGCAATATATTATCAATATTATCATAAACCTAAGTACAAATGAAAAAAAAAACCTGGGATCACAAGATTAATTTTATGAACAACTTTTATACCCAGATTTTAACAAAAGTCAATGATCTGAGACTTATAATTTCGATTCATTGGAATTTGCAGCCAATATTTGCATCTGCATTTTATAAATAAGAAGAGGAAAATGTCATTAAATAACCCAATTAAATTATGATTACTAATGCACTATACAAAACAAAACTTTGCTAAGATTTACTTGCAGAAGGGATTAATCTTCTAAAAAGGCAAATGAATACTAGTATCTATGCTAGTTATCGTCTTTCATAACAAATCCTCAAATATACACTGAAGTGACAAAAGTCATGGGATGACTGCTAATATCGTGTCGGTCCTCCTTTTGCCCGGCGAAGTGCAACAACTCGACGTGTCATGGAGTCCATAAGTCGTTGGAAGTCCTCTGCAGGAATATTGAGCCACACTGTCTGTATAGACGTCCATAATTGTGAAAGTGTGGATGGCGCAGGAGTTTGGGCACGGACGGACCTTTCGATGATGTCCCATTAATGCTTGATGGGATACATATCGAACGATCTAGGGGGCCAGATCATGCGCTGGAATTGTCCGGAATGTTCTTCAAACCAATCGCGAACAGTTCTGGCCCGGTGACATGGCGCATTGTCATCCATAAAAATCCCATCGTTGTGTGGGTACGTGAAATACATGAATGGCAAGTGGTCTGCAAGCAGCTGAACATAACCATTTCTAGTCAATGATCGGTTTAGTTGCACCATAGGACCGAGTCCTTGCCATGTAAAAACAGCCCATACCATTATGCAGTCACCAACAGCTTGAATAGTGCCTTGCTGACAATTTGGTCCATGGCTTCGTGGAGTCTGCGCCGCACTCGAACTCTACCGTCAGCTCGTAACAACTGAAATTGTGACTCATCTGACCACGCCACGGTTTTCCACTGGTCTAGGGACCAGTCGATATGCTCACGAGCCCATGAGAGTCACTGTAGGCGATGTCGTGCTCTTAGTAAAGACACTCGAGTCGGTCTTCTGCTGTCATAGCCCGAGGAAGACAAATTTCGCCGCACAGTCCTATCGGACACGCCCGTCCTACGTCCCACATGGATTCCTGCTGTTATTTGACGAAGTGTAGCGTGTCTATTAACATTGACTATTAACATTCTACACAGACGTCGGCGGTCTCGGTCGTTAAGTGCAGGTGGTGGCCCACTGCGCTGTCCATGATGGGATGTGATGCCTGAAATTTCATACTCTCGGCACACTCTTGATACTGTGTATCTCAGAATGCTGGATTCATTAACGATATCCGCAATGGAATGATCCATGCGTCTAGCTCCAACTAACACTTCACGTTCAAAGTCTGTTAATTCTCGTCGTGCTGCCATAAATCGCGAAAAACTTGTTCACATGAATAACTTGAACACAAATGAAAGCTCTGGAAAACGAACTGCGCAAAATACTTTTTCGCTGCGATACTACTGCCATCTGTATATTTGCATATTGCTATCCCATGACTTTTGTCACTTCAGTGTATAATGACTGCGATGAGATATTTTCTTGTTCCTTCTTTTCCGCAAGCTGCCTGGGGATAAAGGATTCCTTAGTAGCTATAAGTAATGACTTCAATATACATAATTACTTCAAAAGAGAAAGACGCTATTTATCTATTGTGAAAAATAGCTAATTAAATGAATTTGAGAGGAGATATTTTATGACTTAAGCGATGATGAACAGTATAGAATGTTGAAATCATTAGTTCTTAGAGCTAGGAAAGCTTGGTTGGTAGGGCGTTGTATTAGCAACCTTTGGCCCACAACCGAACCCACCAGCTCCGTGTATAAAGATACTCCGTGTGTGTGGTGACTGACGAATGTTAAATCTGTCGTGGTCACAAAGTCCTTCATGTCGAGAGTAATACTCCGTTCCGTTAACAAAAACACGAGAACAACAAGAATTAGTTCTTAGAATCTCATAAGAATCCTTCAATATATTTCCTGTCAACATCTAAATATGAAAAATTCTATAAAAAATATTTTTATGCTTTTATTGAAAATATATATACACTAGAAAAATTAAATAATTTTCATGTTAAGAAATTTATTACAGGGATATCTAACGCGGAGTAAAATGTAATGACTACTTATTTTGACACTACTGAAGAAATAAATATATACAAATTTTAGATTTTCTTACAAATCAAATGTCAATCATCTATGTGAAGAAAAATAGTTTCTTCATTATAACATATTTTTATGTAAGAAGTTATTTCTACAAAAGCTGTTTAAAAAAAGATTTTTATATTAAGAAATTTAGTGCAGGGTAGTCTAACTTGGAGAGTAATTTAATTATTGCTTCTTTTAACACTACTGCAGAAATGCATCCTCTGCAAATGCTATATTTTCTTAGACGAAGTCAAATGTCAATGAATCATCAATAAAATATATTTTTATTGAAAAAGCTATATGCGCTAAAGACTCTTTTTAAAAAATAAAATGATTTTGCTTAAAAAACTTAATGCTTGGATATACAACCTCAGAGTTTAATCTAATAATGGTTTATTTTGACACTACTGCAGAAATGCATCATCTGCAAAAATTAGTTTTTCTAAGAATCTTACTTCTCTTGTACTAATATAGTAATACAGTACAAATAAGTATATACTTTAAATATTTCTTTTCAACTGAATTAAGCCAAAAATTTGAAATGAAACAACAATAAACACACTTATCAAAGTTGTTTGTGTTTTTCAGCATCGAGGGACCGCGGTGGTCTAGTGTAAAGGTCTGGTCTCGGAATCTGTAAGTTTGCAGGTTGAAGACCTTATTAAACCGAATAACCATCGGATAAGGGGTTCTACTGTGCGTTATATTCGTTAGGGCCAAACCTCCTCCCACTAGTGAGGTGTACATAGGAGGGTACCAGCTCCCGTTTCATCCTCATCATCTGACCATATTTGCAAATTACACTTTCTCTTTACCAAATAGTCCTAATGTTGTTTTTAAAAGGTACGACAATATAATTAAACTCAAATCTTAGCATCGGTCTTTCAAACAGACAAAAGTACAGAATACCAGTTAGCCCATCCATTGACGGATTTAGGTTAAAATTTGTCATGGATCTAGAATCTAAATGATAAATCTGTGTTGTAAATTTTAGATGTAATAAATTCGCTTTGCAGCTGTCGCATTTGCGTTTATTAGATCACAGATATTTCTTAGGGTCGAACCTCTTTCAAGATTGAATAGACACTTACATATTTCTATCAATTTGTATATTAAACAAAACTTTAAATGATAAAATGCACCAGCGAATTTAATGGCATTTTTTGGAGTTACTGTTTTATTTTCATGAGAATACCTAAACCATTTAGTATATTTGATTTAAAATGCCAAGTCCATTTAATTAATGTGTGTTCTTCATTGATCGCGCTTACACGCATTGAAAATCCCAGAAAGAAAACAGGTACTCATTTAAGTGATTTTTGTCGGATATTTTATAAAAACCTGCACTTTAAATCATAAATAAATGCACCAAACTTATTTACATAATTTTATACTCTTTCTAGATATTGCTTTTGAACATCCAGGCAGTAAAACTTACTATGAATGGAATATGTTAAAATATTAGGAAAAAAAATTAATGGATTATACTTACATATATTGCAAATTTATATTTAAATATAAAAAAATGCTCATCGTATTTCTTTCATTTAGCTTAAAGAGTTTTAGAATCATATTGTGTTCAGAAAATCATACATAATAGGGAAATTTTATATTAAGTAGAAGCCTAAAACTTCATTTTTTTTCATCAAAATCTGTAGATTGAATCTTTCAAACACGTTTAGGATTTTTATACGCTTCTTAGGCGAGAGAAATTTTATAATTTCACGTTTTCAAACTCTTAATATCAAACGATGACTACTTTGATTCACAATGAGACACATAGATTTAATCTGAAAACAGCATTGGAAGTATCTAGGTTAAACCTTAAGGGTCATCTGCGACTAGACACTATGCACCCTTCCCGCCTAAATCAAATCGTGTCATTGGTAGGAGGGTAATTAATTCTACGCCATTTCTGCGTCCATCTGGAGGACGAGAACCAAACACCATGCCGGAAGCTTCTCGTACTCATATCTCAAGTGTCTCTCTTCGAATAATCTCTTGATAATTATTTAAAGATGATTATTTGATAAATGCAACTTTTTTATAACATTTAACTGATAAATCACAAAGTCAGTTCCTTCGAAACGACAATATATAAATATTGGTTTTGAAAGAAACATTTTAAGATCTAATTCATTTATTACCATATATTTTGGGGTAGACAGGAAAAAAGGAAAAATAAATTTTATTTCAAACAAATCAATCTATTAAAGAAATAAGATGGGCAAAACATGTTAGAAATGATTTGAAAGTTTCAACGTTTCAAAGTTTCCTTTTTTTATTCGATGTTGCTAGAAATGATTTCCAAGTTGCAAATAAATGAGCTCCCTTTTTTATTCCACGTGAAGCACTCATGGTTTAATAATGGTTATTTCACAGAAAAAATATTTCTAAAATCTAGAGGGTATTATAATTTTTAAAAATCTATTTATCAATTTATAAACGTGGCGTGATTAAAATGAATACAGATTTTAACATTATCAAATTATTTCTTTTTTTATTGTATTGTAGAAATTTTCTATCTCTAAAATATGAAAGTTTTCAATTTTATCTAAAATTCAAAAGATAGACTTTTTGCTAATTAGACTGATCATTTGTTGTACTGTGATTCAACGTTTTCTTCCGTTTTTTGATGATGAAATTGTACTACTTTTTTATTAGTGGCAAAAATTGACCTGACTCGTTTGTATAAGAACTTTGCGTTATTGAAAGAGTTTTAGTAAATGGAATTAAATAGTTCAGAATTAAGTTAGAAGCATTAAATAATGAACTTCTTGTTTTTCTAGAAATGTTCAACATAAATAATTTCGAGTGATTTAAATAGTTTAAATAATTTACCTGTCGTACTTCTAGAAAATGTCTACTTAAATAATTTGGCAGCATCTTAGAATGCGTAGTTGATTTATCTCTCAAATATGGGAAATAATTACTTCTTCAAAAAATTTCTGCCCAAATAAAAACTTGTATTAAATACAATAAGAAACTTACTTTCAAAACATATAAATTTACAAATTTTATAATCATATTTTTAAAATTGTATTAGGCAATTTTTTTTTATTTTTTAAAATTGTATTTTCTAAATTTAATTTTTATTTTTTTAAATCGCATTTGTTAAATGGTATTTTTATTTTTAAAATTGTTTTTGGTAAATGGTATTTTTATTTTTTAAAAAATTGTATTTGGTAAATGGTATTTCTTTAAAATTGTATTTGGTAAAAAATATACAAAAAATAATTCTAAAATAATAATTTTTTAAAAAATGAAACAAATTTTAAGTAGTTTCTTTCATTTATTTACAATTAAACACTATCTCTAATGCTTATAAATAGTCATTAAAATTTTATTTAATAACTAATACATAAGTTACACCATATTTAAATTATAATTAATATTTATTAATTTAAACAACTATAATTTTTATAAGATGTATTTTCATCTTTATTTGATATCTCATAATTGCATTAAACATATCGTTTTAATTTTATTTATACTTTAACCATTCTTAAAAATTTCATTATTATTACATCTTAAATAATTTCACAGTTTCATTCATATATATTTCACTTGAATTATGTTATATGAAACAAGCTCCTAAAAATGAGTAATGAAAGAATTGGACAAATTTGACTATAATTTGAAAAAAAATATATTATTTTCAATCTAGCGAAACAACATAAAATATTTTTTTTAAAAAATGGCATTTATTTATTCTTTAATTATAATATTCTTTATTATTATTAATAATAATTTATATTATTTATATTTATCCTTATATTTTTTATAAAGAAATGTCATTAATTTCACGAAACCGCCTAAAAAGAATATAACATTTTTTTAAATATACTGAAATTATTCTCACCTTACAAGAATTTTTTTTCTGATTAATAAAAAAGAAATATAAAATGCTTGTTTAAATCTTAATTGAAACATTCTTATTGTTAATGTGGGTGGGTAATGAAGAAAAATCCATTGCAAGGAATAGCAATTTTAAGATAAACGTAACTGTGATTTCTAGCTTTGTGAAGCCATTTGATATGGACCGACAAATTTCCTTTCAAGTAATTAATTGCGTGTAATTTGGATCCAAATTTCTTAATTTAGATTCAATCGATATGAATATTTAAGAAACACAGCGTAAAAACCGTTTAAATCTAATTGCATAGAAATTCTCGATGAAGTCATTTCAACTCTAAATGGATTTTATCGACACATTTCGCTGCCGTAATGGATTAATAGGAAATTTAAATTCCTCTTATTTTTGTTTTTACTACATGAAGGATATTTTATGTCACTTGATGAAGGAAATTATAGCTGTTGGAGTCGAATATCACGGCAACAATAAATCGTAGTTGACAGAACGCTAATTTCGAATTAACAAATGTGAAAAGAATTTGAGGACAGCAAATGGTTTAATCTTTTCCAATAATCAGAGGTTTAATTAGATTTTAATAGAATGTAAAGTTATTAAAGTATTCATCAGTAAACTAAAGTATAAGTTGCTCAGTAAAATGAAAAAGGGAAATTTAGCTAGAAATGAATCACATATAAATTTGGAAACTATTTCTCAATTTAAATAAAAGTGAATATTCTTTTTACTGTCTTACTGTAGTTTATGGATTAGACCATTAGTTGAAGTTACTTCAGATGATGGAGTTGGTAGATAATAATTAATTCATTTAATTCCCAATGAAAAATATTGGAATATATTTAAAGGTGTATATGTTTTGATTCATCAACATGTCGGCATGTGTTTCTTTGAATGTACCGAGGTTGAATACAGATAACCTGGTAGAGACACTGCGTTACTAGAAGAAATTGCATTGATGTTAATTTATAATAAATTTTAATTTTGAAATTAATTAGATATTTTACAATTAAATACAATTTTACAATGAAATACGCAATTTAAAACTAAATACAAAATTTAAAATTAATTACAGTTTTAAAATCAATTTCAATATTACAGTTAATTACATAATTTACAATTAATTAAGTAGTTTACAATTAATTACATAATTTACATTTAAGATCCCCCTCCAAATTTTGCAATGAATCACTATTTCATAATTAATTACGTGATTCACAATTAAATGCAATTTTACAATTACTGAAATCATTTAAAATTAATTTTATCAGGGAATTCTATTTTTTTTATTATTCAAATTTCATATTTAGTTTGAAATAAGTCATTTAACTTTACGTTTATCAATACAATTAATTTATTTGAAATGTGAAATGTTTATTTTCATATTTTTACTAAAAAATAATCAGATAATTTTTTATATATATTCTGAAGGATATAATCATCTATTATAATTTAATTTTGATAATCTGTGCTGATTGAAAGTTGCAAAATTTTGATAGGTTTTGGATTTTTTGAGGCACATTATAACCTGTCAAAGTGACTAATTATGTTTATTAAACATTTTGATTTAAATAGTTTTGTTCCATCAAAATTATATCCTCAAAACCTCATAAATTCTCATTTTTCTAATTATCAAAATGATGGATAAATAGGCTCTTTTAATCAATAAAAATTATATAAAAATAGGCAAACTTACAAAAAAAAGTTTTGAAAAACAAATTCTTAAATTATGGTCTGCATTTTTTGCTGAAATCATTAAGTTGAATAGCTTAAATAAAACCTCTTACGCGACACATTTATTTAAATAAGTTTTCAATAAAAATATGGCTTCTCAATAAAATATGCTATAGACGAATTGAAAAAAGACTCTATTGACAAAAGCAGTTATACAAGCCAATTTTAGGGCAGAAAAGCATGTGATCAGGTATGAATATAAAATAATTTAATAATAAGTAGAATAACTTATACTTTACTCTCTACTTACTAACAATTATTCTTGAAATCGTTTGGATTACTTAATAATATATTAAAAGATTATGTATGACACGAATATTCATAAATGGATAGAATTAAAAATAAAACTAAAAAAAATCTACGAATTAACCTTATATAAAATTTGCGAAATACTAATAATTCATTTTAGTTCCAATTTTGATCTAAATAACGGAAGACTTGAGATCTCTGAAAAATTCTAACTTAAAAATAATTTCTTCTATAAAAATAAATAAACAAAAATCTCATCGAATTAAAAAAAATTAGAAACTATTCAAGGCAACAGTATTTACTAAATGTTTCCTTAGAGAACAATACAATAAATGCATTAGAAATGAAATACAAGAAATTTATTGAATGCTTAAACACATTTTATCTAAAACTCCTAGAATGCTCAATCAAATGAAATGTAGAGTAATCAAATAATTTAAAACAATTGAAAGATTTAAAATTAAGTTCTGTTTCTTTTTCATTTAAAGTATTATTTAATTTAATGGAAGCTTTTCCCTAAACGATAAAGTTTTTGAATAACGTAACAGGCATCTAAAAATTGAGACATTTTTGAAATGATTGTTTTAATTATTTAGCTATGTTTTCTACGACTTATAATTCAAATGGTAAAGCAAATATTCTATATTCATCGACTGTGCCATTATTAAACGTCATAACATACATATTCTAGAAGGTATAAGATAACAGAAGGACTTTTTAATAAATAATATGTTTGGATAACATCAATCTTTAAGTAACAAAGAAGTAAATTTAAGTAGAATTTGTCTCAATCATCATAGTAGTTATTTATATCTAAATCTAACTCCGTTACATTCAAAAGCAAATAGTATTTTGGTTATAACGCTTTTTAATTATTTATATATTTAGATGTTACTGAAATGCTAAAATCATTAAAAAAATATTGTTCAGTATATTTGAAAAAAAAAAACATATCTGAAATGTATGTCTTCGGTATATTTGATACATTTTTATCATATTCTTGGCATTTTATTCAGTATCTTAAAGCATTTTTGCTTGGGGAATAATAACTTTTTATTTTACTACTGAATTAGAACTCTAAAAACAGCTTATCATTCAATGTGAGTCACACATATGTCCCTTATTTTGTGGCATATGTTTTGCTTTTGAATTTTATGTTTTTGATATTTTTTAAATAATTTTTTGGAATGATTTCATTGCGAAAGTATCAACAGCAGCATATCCTGTTAGGGTTGCCAATCAGTTCATTTTATGCTGCATTCACACTTCTTCTTCTTGTGTACAGCTGAGCACCCCGCCACCACTGAACGTAGCAGTGTCGACAGCATTTGTTGTGGTTCACTGTGGACTTCTACATTCTTGCAAGTGGATGTCCATCCCCACATTGACTGAATCTGTCAAACTTGCTGAATCCGCTTTGTTCGTAGTTGAGTCTTTATTTTCACGATTACAGATTTTATTATTATCATGTGAGAACATGTTGTTTGTTTTAGGAGTTTTTGAGTAATTGATGGCAACAAATAATTGAAAATCGAAATCGCGTATGCAATGAACAAAGCATAAATGACACTATTCATCAACATATTTTAATCGCATATTTGATTTTACATGCGTTTACCTGTATTGCTGTATTATTATTATGTATGCTTCTTTGAAAGCAGATACGTTTTCAAAAGGTTGACCAGTATTTAACAGTATTATTTTATTATTATTACCTATGGTTACAAGTGGGCGAAAGCCGTGGAAAGGCGCCAAAGGAGAAGTCGTTGGCGACTGCTGTGAAGAAGCTTAGCGCCAGACGAGTTGATTTGGCGAAAAGAATAGTCTGATAGTCGCTGAATTTTTCATGAAGAATCCGCCTTTATCTAAGCGCTCGCTTGCTCGGCTATATAAGGGACGAGTGGCCGTAGTTTCGGCAGTTGAGAGTTTTCTCGCGGAAAAGAAGGGTCTCACTGGGCAAGCGGATTACTTTTCTCGCTTGTTATTAGTGAGCGGTGTTTACGTTTACTGCTAACGCTGTGTTATTGAGCTGACTGTGATTAATTGTTTGATGTGCTATACGATAGCTATTTTTGTATTTACGCTGTAAGTGACTGTTGATTGCAGGACTGTATTCATCTGAAGTTTTACTTTATCAAGTACTTTATCCTGTAAATAGCTGTAAATAAATTTGTTTGTGCTGTCCTCAAGTAAAGTCCATTCAATCCGAACCCACTACGCTAAAAACGTAACAACTGGTGTCAGAAGTGGGATGTCATATATATGCTGTCAAAGAAACAGATTGTTTCTTTGACAGCATTTGTGCTATTTAAATGTTGACGTAGAATTATGGCATCGAAACTATTATTTCATCAGAAAATTGATCGAGTTCTAAAATTAGGTTTTCCATCTAGAAAAATTGTAAATTGAACTTAAAAATACTATAATTATATATAGAGATTGATAGATAGATAATTTGTAGAGATGGTAGACAATAATAGCGAAATCCCACTATAGTTTTATACCGTTGTAATTAGGTTAATGGCTTAGCTTAATTAAGGCAAAATAAAAACTAAAATCATAATGTTCTCCCATAAGTAGGAATTTCCGAATATATATCTCATTTTCATTTTCTTTTTATTATAGTAATCACGTAACATATAGTATCAGTTCACTTTCTTTCAAAAATATTTGAACATTTTTGAATACATCGCATCTAAAAAGTCATTTTAAAGAATTACCGAGCCAGTGAGTTAACTGCGTTCAAAACTTTTTTTAATTTGGAATTGCTTGTTATTAATGTCGTAATTCTTATTATTCATTCGAGAAAATGTGAATATTTTTATAATGATTTTACAATTTTGAATTCATTCTTTTAAACATTAATTCCCCAAAACAGATAATATAAACTAAAGTTGACAAATCAACTTTAGAAATTTGAAGAAAATTCTAGTTATAAATGAAAGTCTCTTTGATTTACCATCATATCAAGTTGATTTTGAAACTATTATACAAACGTTTTACAAGAATCTTTTCAAGTTTTAGAAACCTCTGACACGGCTCCACAACGTTAGCAGAAACAATAATTCTAAGTTTTCTAAACTATGTTTTTTACTCTTTTTTATAGATATTTAAATAATCTTCAGCTCGGTAAAAAAAAAGGGGAAATGTTTTATGATTTTTTAAAACAAAGAATCAGCGACTACCAAAATAAAAATAATAAAAAATACATAAATTATTCTTCTTTTTGAAGAACATAAATATCGTCTTATTTTTTTAAAAAAATTTCAGCCGGATACATGATTTATCTCTTTTTTTTAATAAAATATATCTTTTATTTTAATCTTTGAAGATTGAATTAAGAAACAAAAAATGAATTGAAAAACAAAACAAAACAGAATTGAGCACTCGATGATATTTTCAGAAATTCTTTTTTCAATAAAATCATTTTTTTTTCAATCTTAGGAAAGTTTTTGCAAAAACAGTCAACGCTTGGGATCGTGAAAAATCTTCATTTGCATAAAAAGTTAATAAATTAAGTCAAAAAAAATTATTTCAAATGGAATTATAAAGAAAATATTGATTTAAAATGCTGAGCATTTAAATGAAGATTTTTTTTAAAGAAACGGGATTAATTTATAATTCTCTTAATAAATAAATCTTCTAAGATATTTTTATAGAAAAATCGTCATTAATTTTGTATTGATAGAAAGCAGAATTTATAAGTATTCGAATTACTATTTGCAACGGATTTAAATTTCATTATCATATACTTAAAAGTTTATTTGTGGTTTTTATTTCAATTGAAATAAGTATATTCAATTTATAATAAAACAGAATATGAATATTTACAAAGTATTTATAATTAAACTTCCCTTATCAACTCCATCCTACAATTAAAATAGGTGAATGGATTGCAAAGAAATTATGTATGAATACTGTGATGAAAGATAACATTTCCGTTCAGAGTGTTCAATCGTAAGTTGTGCAGCCACCAGCAGAGAGCCGATGTTTGATGGATTTCCTTTCTGAAGAGAGTTTGCTCAGATGATGTAAGACGCAAGGTGAAATTAAGTGTATTGTAAAGTATACGAAATGATTTCTTGGTGCTTAATTTCTGAAGATATAATTATAACAAACTTCTGATAACAGCAAATTATTTCTCGTAATAATATACACGAGATGTGTTCACATAATTTTGAAAGAAAAAAATATTAGTTCCAAAATGTAAACCAGAGGTCGCCTTCTCTGGAAAAACATTAAACTTAACACAATAAATGACTAAAACGGAATACAGAAACAAGATTAAAAAACTAGAACAAGAATTATGAATAATAAAAAGAAAAACCGGTAAAAGCTGTCAGCTCTAGGGAAAAAATGTGGAGATTGGACACCTGCTGCATAAATTATGTCCTCATGTTTTTCTTCTAATTTCACATGTACTGATTTTTTGATTTTTTTCAATTCATAGTTATTATATGATGACAATATGACACATGCTAATAAGATACAATTTATTTTATATGATGAACTAATTTTTTTCTCAGTTATAATAAGGCAGCAATCAAATTTTGATATATTTTCTTCGTGGAGACAAGAAGACCTCCGCAACTTTGTTGTTCACTTCCCTTAAAGTTCCCCTTAAATTCCTCCCTAAATGCAGAACCAAATTTATTATCATATTTAGCAAAGGATAGACACATTTTTGATGAAAAACCAAAATAAAAAAAACTTGCTTGAATGATTTGAAGAAATTTTCCCTGACATTCATGACAAAGAATATTCTTCAAAAAAGAATCTAAAGTGTTTGCACAGAACAATGTAACTATTATACGCAATTTTAAGATGATGAATTCACTATTTCAGGTTTATTGCATTTGGTAGAAGCTTCCAAAATGTCATTAGAATTGCTTGGTTATGAATCAAAGGATTTCTTTGTCCATCATATCTTAGCATTTTCAGAATTTGTCTGCTTTTATTTGGACTTTTTTAAGCTTTTATTAATCTTTCAGAAGTGAAAAATGATTAAATTATGATTAAAACAAAATTTGGAAAAATAAAAACAAAAAAAGATAATTAAAAATAGAGGAAATTTCAATTTTTACCCTGAATAGAACTGTTTTTGTATTTAATTTCAAAGAAACTGAAACGAGCCATTCGAATATGAAATGTACCGCGAACGCATAAACAAAACAAAACAAACAACAAAAGAAAGAAAAAATAGAAGTTTTTAACATTGCCAAAGCAAAAACAACAGCTTAAAATCGGAATTAAAATTATGATCCACTAGCAGCGCTTGGAGGAAATCAGAACTGTTTTTACAGCAGCTGTCCGAATGAAAACAAGTGGTCGTGGCATCCTAATCACTGTAAAAAAAACGTTGATATTGAGAAAACGAATTAAGATATCAAAATAATTTTTTACCAAACGATAGTTTACAGTTTAAATATACATAAAACATCAAAATAAAAATATCGCCCATTTCATCGATTTCATACATTTTTATCGTCCATTGTACCCTTAATGTGGTTCTTGTATAAGCTTAACAAGAAAGAGTCTATAAATATTAATATGGTTTCTGTATTCCGTTTTGATAGATTAGTGTGTTTAATTTAATATTTTCCCGAAAACCGGGACTTCTCGTGATTTACTATCTTCCAAAAACGGTGCCTACATGTTCAGACTATATAACAAATTTCTCTATGATTCGTTGGTTTTATAGGATGCTATTTATAGAGGAAGTTTAATAATAATCACCTTGTATAATAAACTGATGATAATGCTTACCTGTGTTTATTCAAATTAGCTTTTAATGCAAATTCCTGGAATAGTGATTATATATATAATCATCGGTAATGTTTCACAATCACCTGTTTAAGATGCCTAATCGCTGAGTTAGGGATTTCATAAACTAATCGATGCATTCGATTAATATTCAATAACTTGTCACATTTACCAAGTTTAGTGGTAATTATAACTAACCAATAATTATATGTAATCCCTAGAATACTTACTGTTGTACTATCTCAAGGTAATACTCTATTGCAATACCAGCGCATTTATGACTAAGCTTACTGAGCAAAGAATTACTCTAAAAAAACCGAGACTCCAAAATATAGCGGAAAGTTCAGCAATAAATAAGCATGAGTTTTCTTGATTCCATTGAGTTTATTTACTAATAATATAATTTTTAAATGAATTAAAAACACTTTTAAACAACAGTTATTAGGCTATCTATACTTATAATAAAGCTAATTGTTTGTGTGTGTATATGTTGGTTCTCTACAAGTCAGACCATTCGACCTACAGCTACCAAATTTGGTATGTGCATACCCTAGGCGCCGAGAATGCGCACCTAAGAGCACTTTTTTCAAAATCTTAATTAAAATTTTCATTAAATAAAAATTAAGCGAAATGTTGACATTTTTCCATTATAACTTTTGAAAATATTACAGAAGAAAATTAATTTTTGCATCAAATTGAAGCTCAAAAATTATCTTATTAATGATACAAATATTTTTACTTTTAATTTTAATTTCTAATTCAAATGAATTTTTTAAAATTTTTATTTAATCGTATTTTTCAAAAAAAAATTTCTAATAAAATAAAAAATAAAATTATTTTGACTGCACAAGCATATAAAAAAAATCAGTTTTTAATAACGCGTTGCCATTGTATTTACAAAACTTCTGATTTAAAAAAGTAAGTTAATGACTACTGCAAATGAAACCTAGAAATATGTCATTTTGACCACGTATTTATATGAAATGAAATAAATAGGAAAAGTGATATTTTTTAAACAATCAATGAGGGACAGACTTTTTTATGCAATACTAAAAATAATAATTCAATTAAAGAATTAAAATAAATTAAAATATAGTTTAATTTGCGCGAGCAAGTGGGGATTCACTGAGGAAAAAATTTGCTTTTATGAATGTGTTGTAGAAATGTTTCATTTGTTATCATATTGAGTAAAGCTCAAATGAAAAAAAGTAAATCATTTTTGTAATTTTAAATGTGCTAAATTTAATACAAAAGGATAAAACAATGAAATATTTCAAAAACTGAAATTTTCAATCGGAAATTTTAAGTTATTATGTGAGAATATTATTATTATTAAATCATTACTTATCTTAATGAATTTAAATCATTAAGCAGTTTTAATAGGCTTGAAACAATCACGTGACTATCAGATTTCACTTGCGTGGATAATTAAGAAATCGATTTAAAAAAAAAATCTCTATATCAGTGGAGCTTCAAAACTTTTGCCTGAATTTTTTTTCTTGAAAAAATGTTTTAAATGGTAACGTGTCTATGCTATTATACAATCAAATTTTTATTAAGGCAGTGTTTTTTTCCTCCATTTCAAAATGCTTTGCACATCAAATATTTCATTTTCTCTTTAGAAAATTAAAAATTAAAATTATATTCTAATATTTGCAGTTTTTTGCAAACATAATTATTGAGAATGCGCTGATGATGTCATTGAAGAATAAATATATGTCACGTATTACAAAAATGTGGTAGTTAAAACTGAAAAAGAATAAAGTAACAATTTTGTTCTGTGCCAAAATTAATTATTTAAAAGTAAAAAATCGTAAAGTTAGGTAATTTCAAGTAAATGAAGAACAAAAAGTAAATGATAATAAGTTCAAGGAAAATAAAATAGACTCATAGTTATTTCTTTTGAAGTAAAATGTTTTGTTCCTCGTGTTCTTTTTAAGTTAAAAAAAAATAAGACATGAATTTTAATTGTTACTTGTACTAATATGAAGAAAATATATTGTGGAAATAAAAAAAATTCGTCTTTGTGAATTTAATGAATCTCCACATTTTAATGAGTCATGCCGAAATAAAAGAGCATCTGCTTTCAAAAAATCATATATAATAATAAAGCTATACAGAGAAAAGCAGATGAACCTTTTGAAAACGCTCAAAGCAAACGTAATAATTAATAGTGAAATATTGGTAAAAGCAGGTTAAATATTTTTGTTCGTATATTTCGACGACATCAAAATCTCTTAACCAAAAAAAATCATGTTCTCACACGAGAAAAATAAATAAACAATCATTATAAATGAAACTTATAAAAAGGTCATTTTCAGCACGTGTCTGCATGAAAAGAACAAACATAAAAAATGATATTTTTGAAAAGTAAATGCAATGAAACGATGTGATATTTTACAATACATATATTACTGATTCCACTTACAGTTTTATTTAAGGCAAATAGGGCTCACTATCTATAAGATATCTTCTATAATCGGAGCCCAACAGCTAATTTGTAAACTTTTCGTAATACATCTCTTAACAAATGGTCTGAGTGACATATGTAATTATATTATTAGTAAATTGAGGTAAAAAATGCTGATGAATACTGACTTTTAATTTTTTATATATTTTATATGCTTTGTGAATCATATTTAACAAAATATTTTGAGGCACTGAGACCTTAAATAAAAAAATGCCACCTCAATCAACTAAATCAATCATTAAAGCTGATTGATTTATAAAAATTTCAATTTTAGATCACTTTATCAATATCTCAAAGTAGCCAATAAGGGTTTCTCAAAATTAATTGGCCTATATTAAGAAAATGTTGATTGTTCTGGTTTTGCAATATTCAGAACTGAATAAAATGGTCAGACATGATTGCAGAAGATAGAAATGTTTATTTATTTATTTAGTAGCTGATATATTAAGAGTATTTTACAGAATATGAAATTTTAAGAAGATAAGACTGTTTAAAATTTAAACTGCATAAAGTATATTCATAAACCAAAAAATATATATATATTATTGTTAACAGAATTTATATACATCTAAAAAAAAAACTGAATGTTTCATTTAACCTGTGAAATATTTGTTGAATAATTCTTCCAGATATTATGAATTAATAGAATTTATAATGTTTCATTTTCTGTATTGAACATAGAACTTCAATGTCGGACTACTCTGCTTTCAATTCTTAGTTTTATTTAAAGACATGCTTAGATTGAGTAAAGAGGTCGTTGTATTAATTGAAGTTTAGTCATTTTCCCAACGGCTGCTCGTCACTTACAGCTACTAGTCAATAAAACTTCTACTACATAAAAGTTAGGTAGGCATAACTATAATATTTGTTATAAAATTTTAAATGTCGCGTAGATAAACCGCGTATTAATCAAGATGTAAGATAGCCCTAGGTAATCTCAAATCCCTACTATATTCAAACAACTAAATCTTACTTCAGATTTTTTCTTCAAAATGGAATGTCTTAAATCTTCCAAGTTTATAAAGATACAGAACTTACATAAACGTTAGAGAACAGAGAAGAAATATTAGTATGTAAATCAATAACAATACAAACTTTAGGTACTTTGGCTACAATCCGAAACGAACTTGCGAACAATTAGTTTTAGTTCATGGCATTATAAACCAAAACCATTCAATTCACCCCAAGTTTGAACAAATTTTGTTACAACACGCCAAGAAAATTATGAAGTAAACTAATAAAACACTAAAATTTCAGTCAACAATTTGTTGGATGATAAATGATTCACTAAACGACTTCAGATGTGTTTTAAAAGAAGAACATTATATTCCGTCTAAATTCCAGAAGCGTTATTATATTCAGGAAGTATGTTTTGCCCATAAGAATATCAATTTTATCAAAACCATAACTAAAATGCCATATATAGAGAGGTTATAATGAAAATTGCTCTATAAACAGCACCTAAAATGTAAACTGTTGAACTGATTGCAAAGAAAGTTGTTATATACACAATTCACGGGATGCGCTCATGGAATTTCAAAAAAAAAAATATGTATATATTAATTCCATAACGTCCACCAGAGGGCGCTGGAAAAACGTTAAATTTAACACAATAAACTACAAAACAAAATACAAAAACAATATTAGCATTTATCAACAAGTTTCTGATCACCTAGTATGGAACCACATAAAGTAAAGGTAAGAAAAAAAATAATAGCACGGTTTTGGGAAAAAAAAGAATAGAATGCAGAAACAAGAACACTTGGACTAAGAAAACAAGAAGATTTGGACCAAGTTGCATAAGAAGAGCAGTTGTTAATTGTGCCTAAGGTTATGTAGGGAAAGGTGCTGCATGTTACCACCTTCATTCACCTACAAAATTTGAGTCTACGGACAGTGTGTTCAACAGCAGATCGTAATAGATCAGCTGTGATTCTTCGCAAATGTTCTTTAAGATATTCAATATCGTTCAACAAGATATCTTCATAGATACAATGGAAAACATGACACGTGACAATGGTTATAAACATTTCTTGCCCTGACCTGTTTGGGATAAAGTTTCATCTTCAAAAGCCTGAATGCCATAGATATTTCTTTCCTAACGCTCCTAACGCTCACCTTTTTTTCCACTTTATTACATATCATTCTTGTTCTGGATTGTTAATATTGATTCCGTATACTTTTTTTTGGTAATTTACTGTAAAAAATTTAATATTTTTCGGTAAAATGCGCCCTCTGATACACATCTTGAAACTTTTTTTTTTGAAATTCTGTGTGCGCATCTTGTGTATAATCTATATACGAAATTGCGTTTCAATCCGTTCACCTGTTTGTGTTGTAGGGTGCTATTTATGAGGAAAGTTTAACCATAGGCACCCTGTAGATCAAAAGCAAATCAACTTAATTTATTATTTCTTCCATCGAATTTCCAATTTCATGAGTGATATATGATTGAAAATCAGATTTCATTTCGGTTTCAAAAGAAAGGTCAATTAATAAGAAAGGGAGAGTCATTCATAATCTTCCAATTTGAGATATTAATTAAGAGTGCCAAACTGTGAACGTGTTCCTTTATAATACGAATGTATCACTGTTTCTCTAATCTCAGTTTCTCTTTACAATGTCTTTCTCTCTGAAATATAATTTGTAGTGTTCTAGATATTTTGATTTGGGGAACTTTTCACCTTTTTTAAAAGACGCAGAAAGGATCATACTCGAGAAGGATCATATTTCCTATAATAATAATAAATAAAACACTGCACATTTCAAAAGAATATGAAGTCATATGTTGAATTAACATAATGCAATTACTAGTACACCACTTTCGTTTGCCATCTTATAACTTTTGAAAAAGCCTTTCTTGTATATTTATTAATCCGTTTATTTTGTGCAGGAAACACCTTTACCGGTTTGGATCAAAATTTAAATTTAGATAAGGTTTTACTTTTAAATTTTATCAACAAGGATGTTTTTCTTGAAACTTTTCCAAATCTCTATGTATAACTACAAAGAATGTTGAAAAAGTAAGTTACACTTATATACCCACAGATGGCATCGTGATGAAATAAAAGCTAAGACCACAAAGATGACTATTGAGTTCCATGATTTTCAATGGTAGCAATTTCATTCGGATAGTGAAACACGTTGATTAGTAATACGAGAAAGAAAATAACTTATCAGCTAGAAATTCATTCCAACATTGGTGTACTAGGAACAATACGTTTTTGTGGGCAAAAGGTTTCACGAGTGATTCATCGTTAAATATTGTTTCGTTAAATATAGATTCACCGTTAAAACGTGAGCCACATACAATGCCATTGTGATAGCAGTTTGAAGGCCATCGCACAGACTTAACCGAAGTAGAAGGCCAACAGTAGCAAATCAGACGTGGTCTAGTGGGTTGAAGACATTATTCTCGACAATCGCAGAGTGGTCACATTGCCAAGGACTTTGAAATATTCGTTGGTAGTGCTTATTCCATTTTTCAACTACTACCAGATTCTGCCATTCGCTCTAAGCTGACTCTCTTACAAAGGAACGGATTTTTCCAACTACTACCAGATTCTGCCATTCGCTCTAAGCTGACTCTCTTACAAAGGAACGGATTTTTCCAACTACTACCTGATTCAGCCATTCGCTCTAAGCTGACTCTAGGACCAAGGAAAGGAATTTTCCAACTACTACCAGATTCTGTCATTTGCTCTAATCTGACTCTCTTACAAAGGAACGGATTTTTCCAACTACTACTTGATTCAGCCATTCGCTCTAAGCTGACTCTAGGACCAAGGAACGGAATTTTCCAACTATTATCAGATCCAGCCATTCGCTCTAAGCTGAATATAGGACCAAGGGACGAAATTTTACAGTCAGGGCATCGAACGGTTAGAGCTACTTTCTGACAAATGTCTCAAGCGTCTGGTAGATAATGTAGAGAATTGGTGTGCTAGTATGTGTATCACATTGCATTGTAGCGGACTTGTCAATAAAGTATCTATGACCTAATTGTTTGAGCGTATTTACTTTTTGAACGCCCCTAGTAAATACTGATATGTGGTTCTAAAAAACCTGCAAATCTTATGAGGGTGATAATTATGATTAAATGGGGATTTCCATACATTTACTTCCTTTTATATATGTAGATGTTTATCATGAGAAAACGAAAATTTGAGCCCGTAATTACGATAATTTTTGTAACTAATTATAAAAGCCAGTTTTATCTGCTTTATGTTGACATGAAATTCACAATGCGATATTTAACATTAGAATGCTAACCATTGGTCTCCTGGATGAAAGCTTTTAAAATAACTTTGAATATTATTCCCCCATAGCAATAAATGGATCATTCTGCTCAATACCTTTATCTGACCTGGGAAATTACAGATGAGGGCATTCCTTTTCCCCGAAATATTTCTGCTTGTAGTATATCCAGAACAATAGTCTTCTCAGAGACGAATGGTTATCCGTCTCGTCTGTATTAAGAAGGTATTTCTGTGCATGTTTGGAAATGTCGAAGCGTTTTCAGGGAGAGAATTTGTGGGGCAGGCCAGAAGCTATACGTGAATTATGGAAAGAATTAAGTGAGGAAGATAGTTCTACTTCTGAGAATGAATCGGAAGATGAAGATTTTATTAATGTTCTTCTTGCTCCATGGATACAGAAGCGTCTCATCATATCCACTTTGCCCGATCAACAAGGACTATTATAAGTAAACTTCTAAAATTGAATTTAAACATTCAACGACCTGAACAATCCGAAATAAAAAAAAAGAAAAATCTGTGCATTTTGCACAATTAGTTTGCGCAGAATGACGCGCTATTTTTGTTTGTTGTGTTCAAGAGCAATGTGCGGAGAACACCATGCATATATGTGTAAAGATTGCTTCGAAAAAATATAAATAATACTTTTATCCTACTTGACAATCGAGAGTTATGAAATCATCTGAAGGTAGTTTGCTTTTATTAAAATTAGCTTTAAAAATCGATTTTAAATACACTTCACCTAGGACACGAATGTTTAGCATTCTTGTTAGTTTTTTAAAGGTTACCTTTCTAGGGTAATGTAATTTTGTGATTTTGCTTTCGTAGTTGTATTGTTGCCATGGGATAATAACCTATCTTTACTTCAAATTTTTAGGAGATGGGCGCATATAAACGCAAACAAGGTTTGATTGAAAAATATTCACACGCAATCAATATGTGTTTTGTATGTAAATATTTTCTTCAAGGAAACAGGAATTTATAATAAATTTTATTTAAAAACTGCAGATCAAAAATTAAAGTTTTTGTTTTCCATCATTTTGTTTAAACGATTCAATTTTGACTAATGAGAACATGAAAATATCTTTAAAAAAACGTATTTGCATTCTTTTACATGACAAAATCATGTTTCTAAAAGAAAGCCGTATTTATATGTTTTAGCATTTACTCCAAGAATCTTTAAGGGAAAAATAAATAAATGCTCTTTTCTTCAGCAGTTTCATCCTCACGTTCTTCCGATGCCATTAGCTGAATTCCAGAAGAAAAACTTTCTGGTATAGGAAATAGCTGAGGTTTGCTGAGTGAAATAAAGCACAGTTGGAGCAGAGAAAATATAGTTTCTTGTCTGAATGTATCGAATTATAGCAAAAGTTAAAATAAAAAATTGATATTTAATGTAGGAAATTTCAAGTTATCATATGAAACCATTTTTTTTATCATTCACATCAATCCGACAGATCAATATCATGTTCTCACATGAATAATAGTTCGTGTTCCTCAACTATTAGAAAAGCGGTTTTTTTAATAAGCTTAAAATCAATCGGGTTTAATTTTTTCTCTCTCTCTCTCTCTCTCTCTCTTTATATATATATACTAGAGTTTTAATTCGTATGTCAAAACATTAGTATCATTGAAAAGCTAATTTTTTGAGCTTTAATGTGATGCAAAAATCAATTTTGTACTGTAATATTTTCAGAAGTTATGGTGAAAAAACGTTAAAATTTGACTTATTTTTTAATTAATTAAAATTTTCATTAAAAATTCAAAACACGGGCTCCGAGGTGCATATTCCCGGCATTC
>JAOUZG010031626.1:80472-92304 GCA_026289955.1 Argiope argentata | reverse complement strand
TAAAAAGCTAATTTTTTGAGCTTTAATGTGAAGCAAAAATCAATTTTTGATGTAATATTTTCAGACGTTATGGCGAAAAAACGTTAAAATTTGACTTATTTTTTAATTAATTAAAATTTTAATTAAAAATTCAAAAAACGGGCTCCGAGGTGCATATTCCCGCCATTCAAGGTATACATATACCAAATTTGGTAGCTGTAGGCTAAACGGTCTGGCCTGTACAGCGCCAACACACGCACACACACACACACTTCGTACTTTATTATAAGTAGAGATTATAAAAATCTATGTGTTATTAATTTCTTTTTTTTTCTTTCTTTTCATTGCGCTAAGCTAAGAATAACCATAGGTAATTTAAAATGTATATTTATAAAAAAGAGTTTCTGAAATGTTTATTTTAATGCTAATTCACATGTGGCCGCGTATTTAGTAGCAAAAACAAAACACAGGATACCGAGATTTCATTCCAGCAAAATCTTTACTCTCTCTTGTATAAGATGCTGTATACTAACTGTATGGCCGACAAAAGACCCAAAGAAACGTGATAAGAAAACATTTGATGGGCAAAAATTGCGTGTATCGAAAAATGTCTTAAAGAACAATGCTAAGCTCGCATAAAGTAACAAATTCTTAAGGTGGCCATTCTGAAATCTGTCAAACAAAATGAAATGGGATCCACAAAGTATGTTAGGAGAGGTTTGAATGTATCAGCTATAAGATTTGGCTGTTTCATTTTAAAAGAAACATTTAATAACGGAAGATTGTGTAGGAAAGTTTTTGAACTGTGAAGAAATCTCAAAATAAAACTCTAGAAAGCATTCCACGTACGATATATACAGTGGATAAAAAAGTTTCGATACACAGATGTTACTATTAATACATGTTTAATTTTTGACGCCAAATAATTTGTTATGAAAATCAAAATTTGAAAATTGGTTTACCACAATTTCATATTTTTTTCATGAATATTATTAAGTAAAAAATATAGTGAACATTTAATGCTAAATTGAAAGAATCAAAAATTGCTACTAACAAGGAACAAAAAAAATGTCCGTTCGTTATTCTCATAATACATGAAAAATATTTTTCATGCTGACGAACATACAATTTAATAGATAGGCTCTCCTTTCGCTTTTAACCCTTCTTTTAAGCATTATAGCATAGCTCTCACAATTATTTTTCTTAATTTTAGATAAATATTGCTATTAATGCCCTGAATGGCCTTTTGAGGTCCAACCGTGTTCTTTATGTCCTTATTTTAGTTCACAGCTGATTTCTTTCTATTATAAAGATTCAGGTCCTTTGTCCTGAGACACCTGTTAATTACTACAGCGTTCCCTTGTTTCCACACTTGAACATTGGCCTTTTCGAACAGCTGTGTTGTTAACTGTGTAACACAATCATATTTTTAAGTGCCTCCAGACAGCCAGAAGGTGGATCTTCTCACTTAGATCATTTGATCATTAGTTGAGTCCCAATGAAGAACCACGAGTGCGTTTCTCGTCGGTCCAAGGACATGAATCGTATCTTCAAAGGGGAAGAATGTCAATTCCTTCGGACATAAATCTTTATTTGTTTTAATGTGAAGGTCAGCTATAGGGTGGGTAATTAATGGTTATCCCCACGGTAGACGAGATTTTCTGGGGATTTCATTAAATATTTTCTTAGTTAATCTATCTTTTCGCAACCAAATACCTTAGCCTCGAATGGCTTTTGAAACCCATTTTAAACTGAAACTAAAAACCTGTCTGCTATGCTGTGTTCTTTAACCTCACAAATTAACAAATCGCCGGGCTGAATTTTTATTATATGGGGGGGGGGGGGGTTTGCATGAAATTTTGTCATTTATTCTAAAAATTGAGCTTGCATTTTGTTATCGGCAATGATAGATATTTTTCTTGCTATCTCAGTTTCCAAATGCAATATCTAGAATAATTAGTAAATTGTATTTATTTGCTATGTTATTTGTCTCTACTTCTATTGTGTGATAGGATAATAGAAAATCTAACATATTAATCACATCTTGATATGTGTCTAA
This sequence comes from Argiope argentata, assembly GCA_026289955.1. Classification (NCBI taxonomy): domain Eukaryota; kingdom Metazoa; phylum Arthropoda; class Arachnida; order Araneae; family Araneidae; genus Argiope; species Argiope argentata. Next base: position 90,266 of record JAOUZG010031626.1, on the reverse strand, counting down.
GAGAGAAATAAAGAAAAATAATTTACATTGAAGGCGTTTAAAAAAATTGGAAAGGATCCTGCAGTTTAAAATGCCTATTTGTTCCATTATCTCTCTCTCTCTCTCTCTCTCTCTCTTTATATATATATATATATAAATTTAATCCATATTATTAATTTTACGGTTGAAGCAGAAGGCATAGTCGTGTCCGATAATCAGGAAGAATAGATTGAAGTTTTAATTTCGTTTTATTCCATCTCTAGAGGCGTGTATTAATTACAAGCAACATGGCACAAAAAAGAAGAAGGTAAAAAAGACGTGATAAGGAAATAAATAATTTAACTAAGGTTTATTTGCCTTGAGATTTTCATAAATCAAACATGTGTCGAATTTTGTCAAAAATTTTTACACGTGTCGATCTTGAAAGGAGAAAAACAAGAATCCAGTAAAATCTGTTTATATTGTCAATCTCTATCTCTTTACTCGGCACGCCTACTGATGTCGCAGACTTTTACAAAGTTTCATTTGATTCATAAAATAGAATAAGTTGAATGTTATCAGGATATGAGAACACTTTAGATTGATGTAACTATGTTTTAAATTATTACAAAAATTTGGAAATTAATTACAATTGAAATTAGAGTTTTAAATATTATATACTAGCCGCCTTTGGCGACCAGTCGGTTCGCCAATATTAATGCCGACTAAAGGGTAAAATCTTTTTTTATATAACTTGGTTTCATAATAAGTTTTTCAGCAAAAAATTTTTAAGCTTCAAATTTCGACAGTCATATAATTCACTTATGCTATTATGTAGGCCTTAAGCAGTCCAATCTTTGAACTTCGCATCTCTCTCTGATTTTCTATCAGTGCACGTAAAATTCACTTTTAAATTAAAGTGGAAATGATGAAACTTCAATTAATATAAAGACCTCTTTACCCAATCCAAGCATGTCTTTAAATAAAACTAAGAGCTGAAAGCAGAGTAGTCCGACATTGAAGTTTATGTTCAATACAGAAATTGAAACATCATAATTTTTTTTAATAATTTATGAGATCTCAAGGAATTATTCAGCAAAAAATGCACAGGTTAATAAAAACCTTCAGTTTTTAATGTTATTTTTAGATGTATATAAATGCTCTCAATAATAAAAAAATTTAGGTTTACAAATATATTTCAAAAAATTATGGTTTAAATTATGGTCTTATAGATTCATATTTGTAAAATATTCTTAATATTTCAACTTCTAAATAAATAAATAAGCAATTATATCTTCTTCAAATCTGGCTGATTTATTCAGTTCTGATTATTGCAAGTTTAGAACAATCAGCATTTTCATAATCTAGACCAATTATTCAATAGTAACTCTGATTGGCTTCTTTGATATCTTGATAAAGTGATCTAACATCGCCAGTTTATATCGAATAATTATGTTGAAATTTTCATAGATCGATCAGCTTCGATGATTGATTTAGTAGATTGGAGTGCCACTTTTTTATTTAAGGACTTATTGTCTCAAGAATATTTTGTTAAATATTATTCACAGAGCAGATGATGTACGTAAAAATTTAATTCATCAGCATTTTTTCTCTCAAACTACTAATTATATATTTCACTTAGACAATTTGTTAAGAGAGTGTGTCCCAAAAAATTAAGAAATTAGATGTTGGGCTCCAATTACAGAAGGTGCCTTGTAGATGTTAAGTTATATTTGCCTTAAATAAAATTGTTTAAATGGATTAGTAATATATGTATAGTAAAATATCATAGAAAACGTTTCCATCCATTTATTTTCCAAAAATTTCTTGTTTCATATTTGTTTCATTTTATACAGACACATGTCGAAAATGACAATTTTATATGTTTAATTTGGAATTATAGTTGATTTTTTTTTCTCGTGAGAGAACATGATATTGTTTTGGTAGAAAGTTTTGATGTCGCCGAAATATGCGGGTAAAAATAGTTTTATATGCTTTAACAAATTTTGCATTGTTAATTATTACGTATTCTTGTTTGAAAGAAGATGAGTTTTCAAATAGCTGACTTACTTTTACCAGTACAGCTTTAATATTACGTTACTTCGTTGAAAGAATATACGTTTTTATTTCACATGATTCATTAAAATGCGGAGATAAATTACAACCAGGAAGACGAATTCTTTGATTTGAACAAAATATATTCTTCACATAAGCAAAAGTAGCAATTAAAAACATGCCTTATTGTTTTAAAAATTAAAAAAAAGAATTCAAAAATATTTTACTACTACTGATTATCAATTGCTTTTTGTTCGTCGTTTCTTTGAAATGACCTCATTTGCAAAGTTCGCCTAATATTTCTCGCTTTTAAATAATTAATCTCTCTCTCAGAAGATTATCGTTTGGTGCTTTTCTAAAAATTCTATTTCAGTTTTAACTGTCGCACTTTTGTAATATAATTTTACTTTGTAGTTTTATTTACATTATTTCTTTAATGGAATTGTTAATTTTGATATAGCAAACGATCAAGAAATATTTTCTGTTGCATTTATTGTTTAAAAAATATCACATTTCCTATTTGTTTCATTTGATATAATCATGTGATGAAAAGTGTATTTTTCCGTTTTATTTTTGGTAGTAATTAATTTTTTTTTAAATAAGAACTTCTGAAATTGTGATGGCAACATTTTATTAAAAGCTGATTTTTTTTAGAACATCGAGAAGATAAAATTGTATTTTTATTTTATTTTTGCGAAATAAATAGTTGAAAAAAACCGATTAAATTACATGTTAAAAAATTCATTAAAAATAGAGTTTTAATTCATAGGTCAAAACATTAGTATCATTAAAAAGCTAATTTTTTGAGCTTTAATATGATGCAAAAATCAATTTTGTGCTGTAATATTTTCAGAAGTTATGGCGAAAAAACGTTAAAATTTGACTTATTTTTTAATTAATTAAAATTTTAATTAAAAATTTACAAAAGGGCTCCTAGGTGCATTTTCCCGGCATTCAAGGTATACATATACCAAATTTGGTAAAAGTAGGCCGAACGGTCTATTCTGTACAGCGCCAACACACACATACACACACACACACACGCACGCACGCACACACACACACACACATTGTCCTTTATTATAAGTAAAGATAAAGAAATAAGATAAAGATAAAGATTATTATCAATTTTTTTGTACGTAGTTCCTTTGAAATGACGTCATTTTCAAAGTTCATTTAAGATTTCTTGCTTTTAAATAATTAATCTCCCTCTCAGAAGATTATCGTTTGGTGCTTTTCTAAAAATTCTTCAGTTTTAACAGTCGCCCATTTTGTAATATATTTTTAATTTGTATTTTTATTTACTTTATTTCTTTAATGGAATTGTTAATTTTGATATAGCAAACGATCAAGAAATATTTTCTCTTGCATTTATTGTTTAAAAAATATCACATTTCCTATTTGTTTCATTTGATATAATCACGTGATGAAAATTGTATTTTTCTGTTTTATTTTTGGTAGTAATAGTAATTAACTTTTTTTTAAATAAGAACTTCTGAAATTGTGATGGCAACATTTTATTAAAAGCTGATTTTTTTTGAGAACCTCAAGAAGATAAAATTTTATTTTTATTTTATTTTTGCGAAATAAGTAGTTGAAAAAAAACCCGATTAAATTACATGTTAAAAAATTCATTAAAATTAGAGTTTTAATTCATATGTCAAAACATTAGTATCATTGAAAAGCTAATTTTTTGAGCTTTAATGTGATGCAAAAATCAATTTTGTGCTGTAATATTTTCAGAAGTTATGGCGAAAAAACGTTAAAATGTGACTTATTTTTTAATTAATTAAAATTTTAATTATAAATTCAAAAAATGGGCTCCGAGGTGCATATTCCCGGCATTCAAGGTATACATATACCAAATTTGGTAGCTGTAGGCTAAACGGTCTGGCCTGTACAGCGCCAACACACGCACACACACACACACTTCGTACTTTATTATAAGTAGATATATATATATATATATATATATATATATATACATGCGTATGCAGAAAGGGATTGAGACTGATAAAGAAGTCTTGTGATTCTTTTCAACTGATTAATTGCATAAAATTTAATAAGACGAATAATTACTTTAAAAAATAATACTGTTCTCAAATATTAACTTGAAATTTTCGATCTTAGATTTTATTTTCATAATTCTTAGCATTAAATTTAAATTATTATAATTAATATTTCCAAAAAAGTAAAATTTTCTATCTTATTAAAGCAACGGAAAAATTTGAAATTTTTTGAAGCATTTATTGATTTTGGACGAATTTATAAAAACAGTGTTACATAGGAGAAAAGTTTAATCTTTTCATTAAATCTAACTGAAATCTGAAATAAATAAATCATATGCTATTAACTTACAATATATCTTTCAAACAATTAATTACATGAAATTTTGAATCGGAATTCTTTATTCAGGAACAACTGATACGAATCTTTACGAGGCATATTTCATTAAAATAATAAGCTAAATTTTTAAGAAAAACACCTTCGAGTCATTTAATTCTTAAGGCCATCCTGCAGCATAATTATATACAGCAACGGGTTTAATAGAAATTAAAAACATCTCATTTCCACTTTCCTACACTTTGGAGAAATTTGAATTTGCTCTTTAATGCGAAACTTTAAATCATTAACGACAATACGATTACTTTGATTAAAACAAATTCGAAAGATATATTTGAAAGGGAAATGGCGTCTTTTCTGTAACCTGATCTTAATTGGAGATCTTAATATGCAGTAAGGATTTTAAATGTGAACTTTAAAGGAAAAACATAAATCACCGGCAGATATTCAATATAATTCAGAGGAAAGTTCATTTTGTTTATATTTCTTTATTGGATCTTTAGGATAATGAACATTTATAGATCTTCAGTGTTAATGAGGCGTTTAAATTAATTCATTAAACTCTGATTGGAAAATATTGAAATGTAAAAATGTGAATAGAGGTTTCAAGTTCAATTCATTAGCATGTCGAAAAGATGGTAGTTGATGCTCAATTATTTTACTTAGACATTGTATTATTCAGAGAAATAACGATTTAGTGACAAAGATTAAATACCTAGGCATTAATGCTAACAGGGACCTTTAAAATGACTTTTTTTACTTTTCACCTTAGCAATTTGAAATTTTACAGGCATTAAGAGTAACACTAGAGAAGATGACGTACTGCAATTTAAAGCATTTTTCAAATTTCATTATGAGTTAGGGGGGTTAGCATAATATAATATTAAAGGGGTTTTCTCACAACTACTTAAACATTTTTAAAAATCAGTAGTTTTAACTTATTATATCGGGTAATTTTGATATTTCATACTCAAACTTCAAAATTAATTCCAACTTTTGTTTCAAAAGGGCTAGAGTAAATAAGAATAAAAATTTCAGTGCTTTCTAACAAATTTGGATCACCTGGAACATCATTCAGTGACGTTAATTATTGCTAATATTATAACTCATAAATAAATTTATTGAATGTTTTAAAATTTTGTGCGTCATGTTATCTAGAATTACTCTTAATGCCTGTAAAATTTCAAATTGCTAAGGTGAAAAGTACAAAAATCTTTTTAATGATCCCTAGTCGCCTTAAATTATAACCATTAATATTAAGAACAACCCACCAGGGTCGCTTATGTAGTGTATGATTGGTGTGAGGAAACAATCACCAGGCCTCAGTAGAAAACAATAATGGCGTTTATTTTCACAAAGTCGATGAATACACAAACGATAAACATGCATAGCCGATACAAACACAGGACATCTCATAACAGAAAACTACATCAAGCAGTAGTACACAAGTAGTAATCGACCACAGCACATAAAGCGGCCAGAGAGAATACAGTAAGAGAGGGGATCCTCGGAGCTACATTCTTCCGTCTATCCAAACAGCTGAAGTTCTCACTGGTTCGAATACTGACTCAAAAATGGTTGTTTTTCTGTGTTCTATCTATGAGAGGTGTGATTGTGCCCTCTCTGTAAAAAGGGGTTGTGCAAGCGAATGTGATACAAGAAGTAGCTAAGTCGTACTTTTGGCCCTATAGCCTAGTTGGCGTTACTGAAAAATATGAGAAGCTAAATCGGCTTAAAATCACTGACGACTGTCAGTGCACTTGTCCTTGGCAAGTGCTAATAGTAACAACAACATGTATAAGAGATCCTAATAGAGTTAATGTTAATAATTTTTAGCATACATATTCCTGTCTATATAATCCTAAAAAAGAATAATAAAGATGATTTGATTTCTAATTGATCATGGAGAACTATTACAGTTCGATTAAGCTCATCAATTTTTTTATAATATCATTTAATATCAGGCATTTTTATGATAAATCCTTTTAACCCCTCAAGCTACTAATTTTTTTTATTCCTCCTATTTTTATTCATACTGTGCATTATGATGTTTATTCTTCCGTTTTCGTTGTAGTCTAGATCTTCTTCACTCTAATTTTATCGTTTATTGTCATGTTATATGTCTGCATATTTTGTTTTCTGTATGTTTTTTCTAATATATTACTGCATAATTTTTTTTTGCTTTTTTAATTAAGTCCAACTACATCTATACCAAACCAGAAAGGGTTCACATGAGCCCTAGAAACATAGGTGTGGAGGGGTGTGTTATTAAGTTAATTTATGTTAAGTCCCTGTAAAATGAAAGAAAGTATTATGCGTTTTGGTTTAATTTAAGGCAACGTATCATATTCATAGGAGAAAGTTACAAGTTCTGCAATATGTATTTATAATAATTTTAATCGAATAATTAATAATTTATAAAAATATAATAGTATTTTTGATTTATCGTACATGAAATACACAAAGATAAAAAAAAACTGTGAACTCCCAAAATTTTTAACCAATACACAGGCTATTCTTCGGAGTCCATAAATCCTTGTGTGAGAATATCTTATTGAGAATTATTCCTGCCTTTCCATATTCCTGCCTTTAAATGATAGTTTAAAATTGTTTTGAGCTTATAGTTGAAATTTAGTATAGGGTATAGTAAATTTCTTAATATCAAATTCTTCGAATAATATATTTAGAGAGAGCTGTCCACATATGATTTAATATTTTAACTTCAAAAAAGAGTCATATAGATTTTTTAAAAAAAACCGATTTGGTATCCAATTTGAAAATTCACCAAATTGCTAACTATTGGTTTGTTTTCTCACTCACATAAATATGGATTTTCACTTTCTGACTAAATTAATTTTAGTACTTAATCTTTTAACTTCATTAGATGCTGTATGGCATACTTATTTTTATCGACTAGAAAAAAGAAAAAAAAATCATATTTGATTTTCTGGTAGTTGCTTATCAAAAACCCTTAATTATTTTATTCTATAAGGAGTTTTTTAAAAAATTCTATTATATTTTTCTAAATAAAATAGCAATAATTGTTTAAATCTTGAAATACGTTTCTTGTAAGGATACTCTCAGAGTAATATGCCAAATTAAATCTGAATTTTACAAAAGCGTAATTTAGAAACAATGGCGATAACAGACAAAATAACGGTGACAAACTGATGAAAGGCTTGCACACGGGTCTCATGTTCTAACAGTATCATATTAAACAAAATGACCATGTAAAAGGACATGTAAATAAGAATACAAAAATTCTGAAATCAACAATTTAAAATATATATATATAAGTTAACATGCTTTTAGAATATATACTTACTAGAAAGACTTAACCCGGCTTTCTGGCACAGAGGTAGTGCATCTTCCTATTGTTCTAGGAGTCCGGGGTTCTAGTCCCGGTTAGGGTATGATTGTTCTGCGTGCTATTTGTGAGATGTGTGACTTTGCTCCCCTGTGTAAAGGCTCTGTGCAAGCAAATATGGTGAGTGTGTAGCTAAATCGTACTCTTGGCCCTAGTTGGCATTACTACAAAAGCAAGAGACGCTTCTTTCGGCTTAAATCTGCTGCTGTATCAGCAGGGGGCTTGTCAATAGGCAAGAGCCATAAGTAACAGTAACAACAACAGAAAGTTTTAAAGAAGAAAATGCGGAAATATGAAATAAAAGCATAAAAAATAATATAAAATGATAATATTAAGCACACGTGCCTGAAAGGAAAAAAACTCAGCGCTGCATCAAATAAATGTAGCCGTATAAATGCAAAGACAACATGGAAAGTTCCGAAGGTACATTGAGTAAATTCCAGCAAACAAATGGGGGTCATTTACTCTATGTGTTAATCCATACTTAACCCTATACTGTGTACCTCACCATTCAATAAAATTGTAGCAACTTAAAGGAAAAATACCGTCTTTATTTAAATCAAATCTTGCTTTAACACAAAATTCTATCGTGTAACACCATTTTTTCTAATCCTAAACTACCAGCAATCAAATGGGTTTTTTTTAAATAAGGTAGCCACCATTATACTGCATTAATGATGGTAAATTCAAATCTTTCGTTAGTTTTAAGACAATCTATACATATAAAGAGTTGTATTTACACATCATTTTGTTTTGAATGATATATCACCATAATGTTTTAATCAAAATAAATGCTTTTTGGTTAGCTTTTTTAATGGTGCTAACCCTATGATAAATGAAATAAAACTGTTTCTAATTTCTATTAATGCATTACTGAATTTAAATCTCTAGTTGAAATGCGTTAAATTTGAAAGGCGCGACAAGGCTTTTCTATAAAGTCCGATTTAAGATTCAGTAAGTCCCTCTAAGAATCGTAACCATTACTTGGAAATTAAGAATTTTTGTTCTGTATTGTTGTAACTAATTATTTGAACGAAATTGTTTTCTTAAATAACATAATTTACTTCAAAACGTCATTAAATCTCATAAAACAGGTTAAAAGTCAATTATGTTTTTCTCTATTACTCGCGTCAAATCTTAAATGACTTTAAATAAAATTATAGTACATTTTCATGTTACCTTAATGTTAAAAAAATTGTTATTTTATAAATGATTAATTATAATAGTTAAATAGCAATAAATTTTTAATTGGTTCAAAAAGAATAAAACAATCAAATTATTGCGAAGTTATAAAATAATATTCCATGTCTTTTCTTTATTCTCAATAAAATTTGTCATTAAATTACAGAGAAAATTGTCTAATTTATGTCTATTAATTCTCAAATGTAGCTCCGAATCAAATATTTTATTCAAAAGATACGTCGATAAAATTTTAAAATAACTTAATATGGAAAAGGAAACATGTTTTTCATGCATAAATAATTAATAATTTAAATAGCAATGGCATTTAAAGGTAAATGTGACCTCAAGAAAATAGAATTAAATATATATGTAAAGATTAATTTTGATAACATAAAAAATTATTATTTTAAATGTCAAAATACTAATTATATTTCTAATGAAGACAAAAAAATTTAATGAGATTTTAAAGAAATATTATAAAACTCCATTTATAAAACTGCAAAATATTGTTTAATTTTTAAAAAATAAATTTTATTAAATAGGAACTTTAAACAAATGAATTGATAAAATGTTTATTTATTTTTTAAATTGTTGTCAAGAAATTTCCATGTTTTTTTTAAATAATTAAAACATAAATTAAGAATATAATTCTTCAAAAATCCTGCCAAATTTATAAAAATTAAAAAATGAAATTTCCTTCCGCAAATTTCAAGTTACCTTGTGAGAACAATATTATTTATCTTAATTAATTTAAGTTATTAACCAATTTAAACCAGTTTGAAACAATCACTTTTCAAATTTTTATTTTCAATTTTCCTAACTGGCCCATGAAGTTTCGGAACTTGACCAAATTTAAGATGTGGGTGGGGAACTATCGCCGTTTTTTTTT
>JAOUZG010031626.1:31196-80372 GCA_026289955.1 Argiope argentata | reverse complement strand
TATATATATATATATATATACAATGATAATTTTTTTAACTTCAATTTTTCTAACTGAAAAACAAAAATAAACTGGGAGCTCGCCTGATGTTAACGGCTATGATGTCATATTTCTTCGTCAGCCATTTAAAAATGTATCTGCTGTGAAATGAGCTTATGTAATAATAAAGCAATACTGGTAAAAGCGGGTCATCTTTTTAAAAAAGCATCTGCTGTCAAAGAAGCGTACGTAATAATAATGAAATAGTGGTAAAAGCAGGTAAAACATTTTTTTCCTGGAAATATCGGAGATATCAAAACCTCCTAATCAAAACAAAATCATGTTCTTACATGATAAAACTAAATTTTACCTTGGTTGGCTCCGAAGTTATTTAAACATCTTTACTATAATTATTTATTTTTTGTTTTTGTTTTACTATCATTTATTTAGAGCAATACGGTTGTGATTAATAGATTAGTTTTTCAAATATTTTATTATATAATAGAAGTAGAAACCAGAAACGTTTCGCTAATCATTGTGCTGATTATCTTTGGAAATGGAAATAGCAACCAATCAGACAAGAAAATTCAGGGGCACGTGATAAAGGTAAAAATTTTATTTGCGCCACGTGCAGTTTGTGCGTGAATTGCTTTCTGGATTTCTGTCTTAAGTTTTCTTCCTTATTTTAGTGCACTTTGTTTTTCAAATTCCTGTTATTTATGCTCGAGTGATACTTTTCCTCGAATAATAAAGCACTGAGCGCTAGTGGTTAATGTTTTCAAATCTCTAACATGTTTTGCGCATTCCAACTCATTTTCTTTATTGAGTTTCCGAATGGCTACCATAAGAATCCGTTACCCTATACGAGATTCTGCATTGTTTTTCAGGAATTTATCGATACACGCTATTTCTCCTCATCAAATATTTTCTTATCACGTTCCATTGGGTTTTTCTCCTCTGTAATAGACAATGGCTTATATAAAAAAATTCTGACTTATACAAAAAATCTGAAATAATTTGATTGAATGAAATTTTTATTTTTCTAATTTCTGACAATATGTGTTTCAAAACTCAAAACATGTTCCTAAACCAATGTTTCTGTATGGTCATTTCAGTAGAATGAGGTGATTTTTTTCTGCAAACCAAAACAAAAAAAGATTTTATCTATCACTACATAATTATTAACATTACAGGGGGGTTAAAATGATATGAAATTTAAATCACAATTTTTCTGGTGGCCAAATTATATTTGACAAGCTATTACAGCTGTAATACCAAGTTGAAATGAACATTTTGTTTTAGTTATGTATGATTACAAAAGTTAAAATGAAACATACCTCCTACTACTTATAATATAATATACAATCATTCCTATTAAAAATAATAAAAAAGGATAACTGTTAGTGAAAATTTGGAATGTGAACTTTGATTATTAAAAATCATATTAATACTTTTATATTTTAAAGTTTCAAAAAACACTTGATGCAAAAAATTATTTGGTTTATGGGAATATGATTAGCGATAATTTATATTTCACTAGCCATACATATTAATAAATTTCAGTTTTGATTTGAATAGAAATCTAGGTTTAATGTAAATTGTATTTCTTACCTCTTGATATTCCTGCATTAAATTTTTTATCATCAAAACATTCATCAATATCAATTTCTCAGAAAATATAAATGCTTATAATGTTTCCCAAAATAAAGTATTTAAAATTAACTAGGACATTCGGGTACGTAAGTTAACACCAAATCGATTGAAATTCAGGATTTTTTATCCATCGATAGAAACATTCCGTTCTACTTATCAATAGATTTGTAATTTCCCGCCTTCTACTGATGCAATTTTATTTGAAGAAATGATTATAAATAATGAAATGCGCCAAAAGTTATATTGGAAGTCTTTTTGATCAAATGCTCTGTGAATTAAAATGATTTTAAAGAATAATTATTCTCATTTATTATTATTTCTACAGCTGTTATTAAATAAATAGCATTAGCATTGCTTTTTATTAAAAAAATACTAATAACTGTTAAAATTAAAACTCAATAAATTAAGCATTCAAAACATGCTCCTTATTTGGCATTTTGCAAATATAGTTTGAAAGGAAAATATCGGATTTCTTTTTATCAGTTTGAAATTAATATTCAAAAACTCCAAACGATAATTTGAGTTAAGCATTGAAATAATAATAATAATAATAACAGTCACAACCAATTTAAAACAGTCGCAACCAATAAAGCAGAAATTAATCACTTTAAAAGATTCTGATTTCATTGAGAAATCCGATAAAGATTTTAAATAAAATTCGATTAATTAATTAGTCCATCTCGCAATTTGATACTTGTTATTTGCTTTACAAATGTAGATTATTAAAAAATGCAATGTTTTGCTATGCAACTATCTATATTCTAAAACTCTTTATTGATTTAAAATTCATTCAATCCTTCTAAATTCAAACTCATCTAAGTTTTATCAGCATGAAAATTTCAATATGTGGAAAAATAAAATACTAATTTTACCATTGCAATTATTTTTTTAATCAATAATATGGAATACTGCTTTTCAAAATGATAGTTTCAATTGCTATAAAGATAACGCTTACAAATACATTTTCATTCAAATGTTAATAGAATCATTTATTTCTTTTTGTATTGATTACAAATACTGTAAAGTTGTACCTCCTCAAATTCTCCAAAGAATACTCTTTCTTTTGGAGCAACATGCACCTGAGAGAATATTTTAATCTAACATCTTCCCGCTTTGAGAATCGCATACCTTTTTACTATTCAGAATAAAATAAGGTGTAATTTTCTGCATTCCTGAAAAAAAATCAGTAACACAATTGATTCTTTCGGGACATTCGCAGAAAAAAAGAACAAAAGAAGTGCCGACTGTGGTGTCTGGTAATTATCTTTATTTATTTCCTCTCTTTCTACACCAGCCCCGGATAAAAGGAATAGACAGCAAAAAGGGGGAAATGTTACAAACTTGGAGTTAGAGAGCACATCGATTTAAGCTTTTAATCTCTTTCTTTTCCTTCTTACGTTTAGATTTATTTTTCACAAAGGTGCTTTGACAAAGGAAAAATTCATGAACTTCTGTTTAACTGAAGGAAACTGATAGAAGTACCGGGGAATGGCAATATGTATGTTTTGTTTCACACCTCGACTCCTTAATAGAAATCTTCATTTCTTTCTTATCTACGTCAAATAACGTAAAGTTCTTTTTTGTTTGTTACTGGATTTGGTGCATTCCCTTTAAATCTTCACAGGTTTCATTTCTCAGAAGATTACTATTACCCTTTTGGAGAAGTCGACGATCCCATCCACTTTGCGACATTCTGACCTTTTTCATGGCTCCTTCCAAAACCCTTTTCTTCGCTAGATACTTTTTTGTATAAAAGAGTTCTTTCCAATTCTTCTTACAAAAGAAAAAAATCATAAACATGATTAGATTTCTCATTGATCAAGGAGAACTGTTACTGTTCGATTAAACTCGTCAATTTATATAGAATCATTTAATTTTACGCATTTTTATAATAAATCCTTTTAACCCTTCAAGTTTCTAATCATTTTTTTTTGTTCATTCATATTTCCATTCATACCGTACATTATGATTTTCATTCATCCATTTTTGTTGCAATCCATACCTTCTCCATTCTAATTTTATCATTTATTGTTATGTTTTATGTCTGTGTTATTTGTCTTTTGTGTGTATCTTTCTAACAGAATTCTGTGTAATTTTGGGGGTTTTTTAAAAATGTCCACCTACATCTATACCAAAAAGGAACGAAGCCACATGAGCCCTAGAAACAGAAGTGTTGTCTGGTGTTAAATGTTAGCCATTTCACTGTTGAAATTACTTTTCTTTTAGAATAAATAATCAGTTAGAAGTAACCACAAGCGGGCTTTTCCTATTCGCCTGAATGCTCAAATAAAATCACAAATAACCGGAATGTAGCAGCAGTGGTTGTCCTAAGGGTCATCACCAGTCCCGGTACAACCATTCCATAAAGAAATACATTTCGTCATCGATGGTAGAAGCCAAAGGCCTCTACCGTTTCATTGGGGAATAAGAGTGACAAAAACCAACCACCATGCTGGAAGCTACTCATCTTCAATTGCCTCTCTTTGTGCAGCAGTTAGAAGAAAAGACAGATATGGAGTTTAGAAACAGTTAAATCTTTATATTCTCATAAGTCACTGGGATGAATCAAACTATAAGATGTCATATGCCTATAGTTGTCGTATGTCATTGGCAATGGCATACAACAATCTATTGCTGCCCATTTTTGTTCTTGCTGCAAAAAAGAGAAACAATTATACAAGAAGACTATAAGTTACTAAGTTAATACCTTCTGCTTAAGTAATGGCTACTTTTATTCAATTTATTATTGGCTGCGTTTTCAAAAATATATTTCTTTAAAAATCCTTCAAATTGTTGTTCTTGTTGCCGTTATTCTCCGTCGCCTGATTTAGTCAGACTAAATCTAGAAATCCGTAAGATAGAAACAAAGCCAATGATGAGGAAGATAGAAGAATAAATTTATCCCTAAAGATGGTCTAAGTGGTCTAGAATATGTTCAGCAGAGGTCTAATGTTGGCGGCATTTCGGGCAAAGTGGGTTAAATGTTTCAACCTGAGGGAATACACACACATTTAATGTGTTTACTGGCAAGGTTTAACGGGCAAGTGTTGATTTTTCTATCACAAGGGAGAACTAAGGATTGACTTGGCTTATACCAAGTTGGAGTAGGGGATACTATCAAATTCTTATTACTTAGGGATTTCGCTTGAGAGAAGAGTTCTAAGTTTGTGAGATGAAGTCACTAGTCATCACTTTAACCTGGTAAATATATTATTTGAAAAGTTATCTATTGCTCAAATTAATTTAGTTAAATCTAGAGTTCATAGAAAACATCTGCAAGTTGAAATTAATGATTTAAGTCCAGTACTGATGGTACCAAGTAATTTTAGGACTCTGAAGGACATGATGTCTAAACTTGTCAGTTTTTTGCCAACTGTTTGAAAGTTTTTAGAAGAGCAAGTGTTCAGTTTAAGACCACTTTGGGACCAATCATCTCGAAGAGAATATCAGTTTGACAGATTCGGTCAATGCAAGGATGGACATTGCTACAGTCCACAGTCGGCCACAACAAATCCTGTCGATACTGCTACGTTTAGCGATGGCGAGTCGGTCGGCTGTACAGAAAAAGTCAAATCTAACTTATCAATCACACATCTACTATAAATAGCTTAAATAAAGATTCTGAACATTTTCCTAGACAAGCGAGGCAACCTAATCTTTTTGCTTACCTATAAAAAACCATTTTTACCATACCAAACTGCAAGTGATCCTCTATGATGTAGTGTTAAAGTTTTATTGGTACTTTCCATTCTATTATCATTCGTCTATGCAGTTAAGAAATAATTTCTTAAATAAAAAAGTGGAGAAATTGATGTTTCAACAGCTGTCTGCCATTAAATGTAGAGCAATACATGTTTGAGCATTTAAAAGGTTCTTTTCGGATTAAATATTTGTGATTTGCTATTTAAATAGAACGATTTGGTATTTCAACCACACACCACAAAGATATTCTTTCATCTATTGCTGTACAACAGTTTGTACATACATCTAAATACATAGAGTTTTTAAACATTATTTGTCCACTACTGACAGATGTAATGTCAGGATGAAACAAAACATTGAAATAAAGTAATTATTTAGATACAGAGTGAAATTATTCATTTAAAAATCAATAGTAAAACAATTTGTACTAAAATATCCGAAAGGTAAACTTGAAATAATAAAAAAAGCATTTTTGTTCATTTTAATTTAATTACAAACCAAAATTGAAAAAGATTATTATGTTTATTAAATTATGTTTTATTGATTTTTTATGTCTTTAATTAATTTTATTATGGGTGTAGAATTTCAGTTTTACCGTCTAAAGAAATATTGTTAATTAAATTAAATTTAATTGGCTTTTGATGTTTTTTCACTAATTTTTTAATATCAAAATAATTTTTCATTTTATTACGTTGAGTCATTTAAAAAAAGCAATTAAAATATTCCGTGTAAGGGCTTTAATTCTGGAGCTTAACATCAATTAAAATAAACTTTAATGTATTAAAATTATAAACAACAATAATTTCTTTCATTTATTATTATTAAATCAGCAATTTCCCGCTTTTGATCCCTTTCAATTTCATACTTTTCTACAAAATAAAAATAGGTACCAATTCTTGATTGAAGGAATGATTACTCATAGTGAAATTTACCAGTAATAAACAACTAAGCTTTTACCGATATTAAATTTTCTCAATCATTTTTCAGTACTACTTTTTATAAAAGAGGATATTTAAATTATATAGTTCGGTAATAATTTCTAAAATTAAAACTGTATAAAAAATATTGTTACCAATTTTCTCTATTATTCATAAAAGGCTAGGAATAAATTGAGTGAAATAAAACAAAAATTAAGAAACCGTACAATCATTTCAAAAGGTTTAAATTTAAATGCGAATTTCTATAAGAATACTGCAAGAAATTCGATAATAATATATTTTGTTTAGCCATTTTTTTATTTGATTTGTTTTACAAATGCTATTACATTAAAAAGTTTTACCTTATTGTGTTCCTTTCTGAATTCTATAAGGTCTCAAAAATTATATTGAATTCACATTAGAAAAAGTTTGATCAATTTTTTTAAGATATATATTTTAGCAGTATTTTTTTAGATTTATTTTTGAAAAATTTGATTTTTTGAGAAGAATTTAAGGGTTTCCTCTTTTTCCAATAGATATTTCAACTATCAATACAACTACAACTACAGGTACTTCTTATTCAAGAAAGAAAGAACCCATTTATTCACTGCCATACAGTCTTTGAGATTATTTTTTTCTGAAAGAATGTTTCTTCCTTGGTGGCAACATGCACCTGAAAGAGCGTTTTAATCCAACTCCTTTAGACGGTGAAAACTGCACACCTTTTACTTGGGGGAATAAAATACGATGTAATTTTCTTCTTTCCCGAAAAAAAAATCGGTTACACAATTCATCCTTTTGTGACATTGGCAGTAAAAAGAATAAAAAGGAGTGCCGACGGTAGTGTCTGGTAATTTTCTTTCTTTATTTATTTACTCTCTTTCGCAGCCAGCCCTGCATAGATGAAAAAGACATAAAATAAAGGTAAACTTGTGCCATCTTTGGAGCGAGAGCGTACGTTGATTTAACCATTTAATACTTTCCTATTTCTTCATATATTTAGATTTTTTTTCGCAAAGGCGCTAAAGAAAATGCTCGTGAACTTCTGTTTAACTGAAGTAAATTGAAGCAACTTCAGGTAGACGACGATTTTGACGCGTTTGACACTTTCTGGGGCCTTTGCAGAAACCTTCGTTTTTTTCCCATATTTATTTTAAATTATAGCAGA
This sequence comes from Argiope argentata, assembly GCA_026289955.1. Taxonomy (NCBI): domain Eukaryota; kingdom Metazoa; phylum Arthropoda; class Arachnida; order Araneae; family Araneidae; genus Argiope; species Argiope argentata. The sequence continues at coordinate 72,953 of JAOUZG010031626.1, read as the reverse complement.
AAAATTTCTTTAACCAATTCATAGTTGAGATTTCTGCTTTTTGAGGATCGAAAGGCCGTTAGAAGTAAAGTAAGTTATGTCTAGAAACATAAAAATGCATTTCCGTCTCTCTATTTTTTTTATGATACAGTAACTTGAATAATGAAATACGATATTGTGGAAACATTAGTCTTTCCTCTTTAATTAATTTTAAAATTAATTACTACTTATTTATAAATCAATTTCTATTATTTGTAAGTCAATTACCAATCGGTTTTTATCAATTACTACTCATTTGTAAATAAATTAACAATCCTTTTAAAATCAATTACCTTTTATTTGTAAATAAAATTCTATTGTAAATCAATTACCATTTATTTGTAAATAAAATACTATTGTAAATCAATAACCATTCATTTATAAATAAATTACCATCGTTTTGTAAATCAAATACAATTGTAAATGAATAATCATTCATTAGTAAATCAGTTACAATCTTATTTAAAATCTATGAAATTCCATTTTAAAATGAATTACCATCCATTTGTAAATGAATTACCATTGTAAATCAATTGTCATTCATTTGTAAAAAAAATACTATTGTAAATCAATTACCATCCATTTATAAATAAATTACCATCGTTCTGTAAATCAATTACAATTGTAAATGAATAATCATTCTTTAAAAAATCAGTTACAATCATATTTAAAATGAATGAAATTCGATTTTAAAATTAATTACCATCCATTTGTTAATGAATTACCATCCCTTTTTAAATGAATTACCACCCATTTGTAAATGAATTACTATTGTAAATCAGTTGCCATTCATTTGTAAATCAAATTCACGACGAGGTTTACGCGTTTACACTTTCCTTGCTTTTATTCAAACCTTCACCTATTTCCAATTTTTATTTTAAATAACAGCAGATAATTTACAAAACCAATTCACAGTTGAATTTTTAGGATTGATTGAAGAAAGGCTATCTACTTTGGAACAAAATTATAACAATTTGGTGAATTTAAAGATAAAAAAGACGAATCTCAATACTTAAATAATTATCATATCATCTTCCTTAAAAACCAAAATTTAGAGATTGCCCATGCTACCTCCATGAGATGTCAAATCATTTTATTCAGTTGCATAAAACTATGCCATGATTAAACGTGTGTTTGCTCCATGGCGTTGTTAACGTGAATGTAGTGGTTATTGTTCTCGTGTTCCGCTTTACAACGGAGGGATCTAGTAGAAGCTTCTGAGGATATGAATCCCCTGAGCACCCGATAGCAGAATTCTGACTTCTAGCTCACACACGTCACTCGCCCTTTTTACGGGAAGGGACTTTTTCATTCATTTTATTCATTCTTCCTCAGATCGTAATTTACATCTGGAAAAGAGAAATATCCTCTCTGACCCAGTACTCCACGCAGTATTAATCTCGACATGGATGACTTTGATACCAAAGCAGATTTAACGTGTATGAGTCTCCACACACACAGAAAGATAATCTTCGGCTGGCGGGTTCGAGCTCTCAGCCTATATCCCGTCCCAATGTGTATTAATGTAATTAAAGAAAGTTCTCTAACTGAGACGATTGAATGTTATTTCTGCAATTTAATAGATTTATATTTTCCACTCTTTGGTCTGTATGCATCATATCCTTAACATACGACTTTTGTAACAATAGCTTCTATGGTAGACGGGGAGTTTATTTTGAAACTTAGTTTTAAAAATAATCAAACTTTCATGTGATTCTTCCATCTCGGAGTCAAGGCTTAACACTTGTAAAAACTAATAGAAAAAAAATAGATTTACTTTCGGCTATTGTATATTATGAAAAATACCTATTTTCTTAATAAATATAAATTTTACCATACCCTTGGATTACCAGTATTATTATATTGAAGTACGATAAAGTAAGATAAAAAAATATAAATGCAATTTTAAAATTATATAAAATGTATATTATTAATGAAAATACATAATTAAAGAAAATATCTCTTTACATTTATGTCATATGACAATTCCTTAATTATAAATATAATTAAAATGATTACTACAATTTTAAGAAAACAGATTTATTTGCTTGTTTAAGAGTATAATTTTCTTAAACAAACTAAAAGGTAGGCTTTAAAGAAGGCACTTTCTAATATTCAATATTTAACATACTTTACTTAACTATCTTAATTATAAATTTTATATAAGTTTGAAATCAAGTAAAAGGGTTTTAAATTATCTTTTTTTTAATACTCTCAGACAAAACTCTCTTGGACAAAAATATTCACATTAAACTTTTAGAATAGTAATCAAATTCAAAAATATCTCATCGAAAACGCGCAAGTGCAAAGTATTCGAAATGTCTAGCATATTGGAAAAACTGATAAACCAATATCAAAATCCCATTTCTACTTAGTAATATAATTGAATATAAATAAAATTATAAGAAATGTTTACGCAATTGAGCTTTTCGTTTATAATTCAAAAATATAATAGACGCATACAGTTAATTTTCCCCTTCACACATTTTGTATATATATTCTTATTTAATAAATATTAAAAACTAGAAGAGTTTGATAATTTGTACTTTTATTCAAAAGAGCAGATTTCTTAGCCATTTCATAAAAAAGAATTTACTTATGAAATACATCATTCTGCACATTAGTTAGCAATAACATATTATGAATAAATCTGCAATGAGAGTTCACTTATAAGGATAATTGGTTTAAAAATAATTCCGGTTTTCAAAATTGGTAAAATATAAAGGGTGTCGTGAAATTATTAGATGACATATTTCATCAAACATTAATTTTTTAAAGTTTATTTATCTTTTAATTATAATATTCATTTGTTTTTTAGTTCTTAATTATTTTTTGAGTTTGAATAGATATTCATAAAAACGTTTCCAGTTTTATAGCAAACATGTCAAAAAACGCTGATTTTTAAAGCAATACACACTGGTTCCTAAGCCTTAAAATAGATAATATTTACTATACCCAAATATTTCTAATATTTTCCCTTATATCACCAATTCTGCAATTAATCTTAGGGAATAGTTTTAATAATTGAAATATGCAGTGAATTAGAAATGAAGAGAGGGATTTTGTCGTGATCCACATCTTCATTCGCTTATACTTACTCATGATGCAAGGAATTTTCTTATAACTGCGAAGATTTACGTTTGAGATTGTATATATTGCTAGAAAATTTCACTTGGAAAAATTACGATCGAGATTGTTTATATTGTTAGAAAAGTTTATTTCAAATATTAGATGCCTCAGTCGATTGCCATCTTTAATGAACATTTTACTGGACAAATTTCATTTAATCGAAGTAGAATCATTGTGGAGAGTTAACTTTCTCCCCAAGTGAATAATTGGACGGAATCAAAAAAGACAAAAACTGTTGTTTCATATAAATCTACTTAAACGATTTATTTTAAACGATAGCTTAAGAATTAAGTAACATTAAAAGAACAAAAAAAAAAAGATGTAAACACTGAAATGATACAAGTGTTGCCATCCTTAGCTAATATAATTTCATATTTAATTGAATTTACTGAATAAATGCTGCATGCTATCATCTTTCTCGCCAAACGATAATTAGCCGAAATCAAAAAGAATGATGGAATCTTCTGCGTGTTTCACAGTCTATGTAAGCGACAATCTTTAAACATCATTCTAAAAAATTAATTCTTCGCAAATAAAAATTTAATAAAAAGATAGGTAAATATTGAACTCAGATAAATGTTACCTTCTTTAGCTAATCTGATTTCTAATTTAATCGAGCTTGCGAGTGTAATGCTACATGTTACCGTTTTCTCGCCAAATGATAATTAGGCAAATTTAAGGAGAAAGACGAAAATATTTGGAGAACAGTAAAATCTGTTAAAAGGACTTTCTCTAAATACGAGTGTGTGGATTTACGATTTATCGAATAAAGAATCTTTTAAAAGGTTGGTACATATTGAAGTGATAATAGTGTTTGCTTTCTTTTAGTTTTTCTAATTACTAGTTTTAACTGAATTTATTGAACGAAAATCTGCAAGTTTTTTTTGTTTTGTTTCTACCCTTTTTTGCCAATCATTATTTCTCTTTTTAAATGTTGGTTAGGTTTCTAACGTACTATGATCGGAGTATTTATAAAATTCTCTTTCAAAAGAATTTGAAGAGGAACAAATATTTATGTAATTTTTTTGGATAGTCTGTATCATTATTATAATTGAGAAAGTTTGGATGGATGATGTTAGTAGATGACTTCAGATCAGCTGAAAGTAAATGGATGAAATTTAGCACTCAGATAGACTAAACTCTACAAGTTAATATATGCTACTATTTCTTAAAATTAATTGAATGGTTACTTTTTTATTGATTAAAATTAACTTACCCACCAAAAATCTCCAATACAGTGAGTTACAAAATGTAATAATAGTTTTTTTTAGGAATAAATAACAAAAAATTTAAATATATATATTTTTTTAATTCACAATCATTTTTCTATTTCCACATAAATGTTATTTAACGCGGATTTGTTGACAAACATTTTGAACCGAAACTTGTATTATCCTTTGTAAAAATTGACCTCGCAGGAAAAGAAAAAGAATACCAAGTGTTAAGAAACACAAGATTTTTTCTTCATCTGAAAAAATTCAGGAGCGTAAGAAGATCTTATTATAATGGTACTTGTTTTACGATTTTAAATGGCATCAGAATGGATAATTTAAAAAAAAAGTGATGAAGATTAAATTCTACTTCAATGTTTTTGTCTTGGTTATCAAATTTTTTTTTCTGCGCCGATAAACTCACGATGTTCTTTTCTCAATGTTCTTTTTAAACTTCCATGGTTCCTTATATAAACTAATTAGACGAAAGCAAGTATTTATCTTATTTTTTTAAAAAAAAATATTAATCGATATGACTCTATTTGAATTTACTCAGCAACATTTTTTAGGCTTCATATTGTAAGGTATGTAAGTTCGTTCGAGATGAAAGTTTGAAAAAAAAAGTAATATTTTTGAATATTCCCTTAAAAGAAATTGAAAATCATCTAAAAAACCAAATTATATTACTTAAATAGTTATTTTTTTTAAAAAAATGGATAATTATCTTTTTGTAGTTTAAAAGAATTATAAAGTAAAGGAACTATGAAATGTAGAAATTATTGTGCCAAATTTGATCAAAAAATATCCATTGGTTTCCAATTTATGAGGTTTTAGAAAATAAGCATTAGAAAATTCTATCAAGGAATGGAATTTGAGAAAATAGCGTCTAATGATGAAAAGTTGCATTAAAATGTATCAAAATAAAAAAATAAATGCCATAAAAATTTCTAAAACATAGAAAAAAAATTCTAAAGGTTTTATAAATAAAACTATTCAAATAATAAAAAGAAAGTAGAATTGATAATTTTTATTAAAATATCAATTTTTAAACGTAGATACAGTCATCGACCTATTTAATAAAAAAATGTTCTAATAAGTATTTTTGACTATTTTGTTTTTTAAAAAAGTAAATTTTGAAAAATAAAGCAGTAAATAATCTTAAAATTTTTTACCAGCTTTTTTTCTTTACAAGGAATATGTAGTACTTAAGTAAAATCGAAAATTTAAAATCATATCGTTTTAAACTAAAAACATTTTTACAATTTTGTTCCGCATTATAAATTTTCTCCTTATCCAATTAACATCTTGCTCTTTTATAAAACTCTGTGTATGAGACTCTTTAATAGTTATGGATTTTTTATTTAAACTTTGACACTTCCTTTTAGGTCAATTTATGCGAAACATCCAATTCAAATAGACAGGTCAACCTTTTAAAATAAAAATATTTCTATTATTTTTTTTGCATTTTTCTGTTGTTTTATATTAGTTCAAAAAAAGAATATTAATTTATGAAATCAGCCTTTTTTTCTATTGACACGACTTCTAACCGGGTTCTCTTCATTTAATTACGGAAAGTAATCAATTTTTCCTCTTCATTTTTGAATCATTTTAAACTTGAAATATAATTTTAATTTCTTTTATGTGAGACGCGTTGTTTCGATACATTATGTTATTTGACATGTTTTTTAGTTTATATGAATTCATAAATAATATATTTTTTCTTCGAAAATTTCAACTTTCAACAATTTTTGTTGATTGCAGAAAAATAAACTTTCTTTTATTGCCATTTTGGAGGCATATCTTGGGAAGAACTCAAATCATGGGGCATATCTCTAAATTCATGTTTTGAAATATTTCAATTCGGACTCATAAAGACAATGTTATTCATCTTCAATCAAAACATTGTTCTTGTTTTTAAGAAACTACAATAGAAAAAAAAATTTAAAAATAAAATAGAATACAATTTATTGAGCATACAGCAAGATTGCAATTTTTGAAAGTACTTGTTGATTGTAGAAAAATAAACATCAGAAATATTTCTTAATTCATATTCTCGAATGTACTGATTCGAATTCTTAAAGACAATAAAATTATTAATCATCAATTTAAATTTTGATAGCAAAACAATGATATATTTTTTTAAAGAAAATTCATTAGAAAATATTTTATTTATAAAAAGTAAGATATATTAACTATTCAGTGTAGAATTTTACATATTATTTGCTATTATCAACAGTTTTCTTCCCTTTTGTTCAAATAAAAAATTCTTTTTTTCAACTATATAAAATCGACATCTACAAAATAGTTGTACTCAATATTTTGTGCGATTTGTATTTAAAAGTTAATCATTGCGACTTTGAATGAAATAAATTTATGACTGTCAGAAATTATTCAAAAATAAGGCGAAATCCCTATTTGTGAAAACCGCAATTACTTTTAGTCAACTCAGAAGAACTGAAACACAAAATGCAAAATATCATGTTAGGGATTAATTTTTCGCCTACTATTTTTCATTTGTAATTCCACGTAGGGCTGTTTATATTCATTTTAAACTGCAAATTCAGTGCCGAAATTTGTGTTTATCTTATTAAAAATGATACTCCATATCTCAGAATAACTGTTTAATTTGGATAATTAACATTATGTTTATTCAAAAAGACTTTTGTCTGAGAATTATTTTAGCTGTTTTGCAGAGTTTTGAAGGAAATAAAGTTCCCTTTTGAGATAATTAATATTTAACAACCTGAAACGCCGGACAAAGTCGATACCATTTCTTTGTGTATGTGAAACGCACATTGTAGATGTTTTAGACTTTCAGAATTCTAAAATTTCTTCGTTTGTTTTGTCGCGACGCTAGTATATTTTTAACGTTTCCCATGATAAATATATTTATTTAGATTTCTAAACTTGTTGAGTAAACTTTAAAACTTCTATAAATTAAATATTTATGTTTTCTCGATAAAATATCTTGTTGAACAAATATATGCGACAGGCTGGTATTATAAATAGCTTTAGATGCGGAATTGATACTCGTTGTTATTCGTATGAAGATTTTCCTTTTAAACTTATTTATTAATCCGCCAAAACAAGCAAACTCATTTTTAATCCTACAGTATTATTTTAATTTTGAATGAAATATGCAACAAAAAAGAAAATATGATATAATACTAAAAATATTAGCATCTTCGCAAAGTTTATTTATAATTAACAATATAATTTAAAAGGGAGGAATAATTTATATCTGAAATTTTTTAAAAAATATTTTAGTTATTAGTTTTCTTTTTTAAATGGAATAGATGGAATATATAGATGAAATTTCTATGTAATTCCATCTAAAAAATTCGATTAAATAGAACAGGTATCAAGAAGTACAATTAAAGGAAAATTTAGAAATTACAAATAGGTATATAATCTCCATTACATACAAATATAAATTGTAAAATAATTGAAAATTTTAAAAAAAACTTTTTTGCTTTTCAAACCATAATCAACACAATTTTGAGTCAAAATGAAATATTATAGCCTGAAATGATTTGACTCTCACATATACGTGAGAAAAAAACAAAATATAAATATATTATGGAGAAAAAATGAAAGTCAAAGAATTTAGAAATGAGTTTATCATCCTCTTCTTACACTTTATCTAAGTAGAAGAATCGAAAAATTCTAGTTTCGGGATAGAGAAATGAAAATTAATTTTGAAATAAAGATAAGTATTCACTAATTTTCTAATCTATTTGCATTGTTAAGATTAAAGTAAGTGAATGATCTTTCAAATTATAGTTCATCTATGAAGAATTCTTTATCTATTTTATAACACTAAAACACCCTTTGTTTTAATAATATATTTTATTTTAATTCTTTTTGTAAAATTTTCAAATATATCGTTCTCTGTATATTTAATGTTTTACTTACATTTATATAATTCATGTTGATATTAATTAATTAACTTCGAAATGAAATAATATTTCTTAGAAATTCATTCATTCTGGATAATCCAGATCAAACAAAAAAATTTGAAATAGCCATTTCCTATCTTGATCACTTAACTGCTTTATTTTCTTTACTATCTAATAAGATGCCAAATTCTATTTTAGGAATAATTTCTCATTTTGTTTCAAAGGAAAATCCATTGAGTACATGACTATATATTGAATTATATAGTCATTATGAATTGTTTATGTTTAGCTTACAGCAATCAAAATCCAGTAAATCGATGCAAATACAGCATACGGGTAAAACTGTTCAGCGGTTAAATTTATCTATGTTTGACAAAATTCGAATCAGATATATTTTTTAACTAGAAATCAAAACAATTAAATTTTAAAATTTAATAAAAATGGTATCTATTTAAAAGGAAGATATATAGCGAAAATTTAATTTAATACAAATGTTAAATCTAATTTTATATTATTCCTGAAAATAGAACTTAAATATAGATGAAATTTAAAATACTATAATTTAATAATTTAAATACATCTTTTATTTGCAAATTGAACGTTTTATCGATGCATTATTTTGCCACATTAATTTAAATATAATTTGCGTTATCTATGTAATCCTTTTTATTTATACTATGAATAGTAATGTCTTCATTGTTTACGGATCTATTGAAAAGTTAAAAAGTAGTGTGTTTAAAATTCCATAAATTCTTAAAATTACTTAAATTAAGATTACTTTTTATATGAGATGTATTTTATTGATTTAAAAATAGAAAAAAAAACTTAGTTCTACACATATTTAAATTGAACAAGTTTTGCTTTGACCTTTGGAAACAAATAATGAATTAATATTCCCCATAAGATTTAAAGACAGTAAACTATAAAAGAATGCTACTGAAAATTATAAATTTTTAGAATGGGCAATATTGAAAACATCACGGGTATTTTGCTCTATGCATCATGAATAATAAAAAGTGATTCATTTCCATTATTCAGTGATTTCCATTTGCATTCTTATAATGGTCAAGAATTTATTAAAGTTCTTTAACATTTGAAACGTATTTAGTTATATTAAAAACTTATTTCGATCTAATACTATAACTAGAAGTGGTATTTTTACATAATTCCTAGCTCAAAACTTTAAGTTTGTGCATTATTTCTCCAGTTATTAAAAGAAATATTGTTTTTATTCCTGAATTTTTAAAAGAAAATCTTTTCAAATTTTTGTAAGATCGACTTATAATTTGTTAAAATATTTCCTTCCTTGGTTTGGCAGCATTATTTGAATAAAAAATTCTTCAAAAATGTTAATAAAAATGCACTTTTTACTAAATTAATTTTAAAAGAAATAGTATTTTAGAAATAAATATATATTTGCTTCTACTGTCTCATCTTTTCATGGAATCATCGGCAACTGTTTTTAAATGCAAACTCCTCCAAATTTCAAGTCGGAAGTTATTTCCCAAATTCCTCCGGATGTGAAATAATATTTACTTCGCTCATTGTTGGCTGTGGGTTGCCGCAACTATTTCCCCTACCGAAAAGATTTCCTTCTGGAATTCAGCTAATGGCATCGAACGAAGAACGTGACGATGGGAATGCCACAGGAAAGAGTATTTATTTTCTTTCTTTTTTTTTGCAAGAAAGTTTCATCTTATAAGGGAAAATAGTGAAAGACGATATGGAAGTTTGCTATAACAGAATTCTGCTTTCAGATAGGAAACAGAATTTTTGGTATAACGAAAAGCTTTCAATTTTCTTAATGCAATTTCAAAATTTTCCAAAACAGTTTTCTTTAAAGAGCTTCTTAGAAAATTCGATGGGGAACTAACTTTTAGCTTATATTAGCTGATAACAAAGAATGACTGTAAAGTAAAAAGTAATATTATTGTTAATAGAAATAATTATATTATTGTTTTTTTCTCTTTCTGTATTCTCTGTTTCATTTATTACTGTTATATATACTATAACAATAAGATTAAAAGATAAGCAACTCAAACAAAAAAAATCATCAAAGATTGAGATAAATGGTAAAAGCTATAAAATACGAAAATAATTTTAATAAAAGTAAGTTTATTAAAGAAAAAATCGTTTGCCTTTACCTTTTAATAACATTTTAATTAAAATAAAAAACGTTTCAGTTGTAAAATATCTGAAAAAGAATCGTCTGCTAAATTTCGATTAATAGATTTAGATTAAGATATTGTAACGTTTTTAGCGGTGTGGGTGCGGATTGAATGGAATTTAATAGAGGACAGCACAAACACATTTATTTACAGCTATTTACAAGTATTTACAGGATTACTTGATAAAGTAGAACTTCAGATAAACACTATTTTTTTATTAATTAATTGTAATTATTTAATAAAAATTAACGGAAATAAAAAAATTCTTTGTTGAGCTAAGTAGGATTTTATTTTTTTATGTTGCTTATTTATAAAATAAATTTTAAAAAGCATAATAAAATAAATCAAATTAGAGAAATATTAGCTTCTTAGCTTCAAATGTTTCAATCAAAATTGAATAGAAATTAACATATTTTGGTGTAAGAACCATAAGTCAAGTTTCATGAATTCTAGCTCAAACAGTTTTGTTCTGAATCATAGCTACAAGAATTCTAAAATAATATTTTCGGACTAAGGAAGATTTGAAATAGGAATCTTGAGGTCGATAATTCTTTAAATGTTAAAAAAAATTACACAAGAAAATAACTTTTTTTATACGATGACTGTTTGTAATATGCGTTGGGTTGTTAGTATTATGCATTGATGTATGATAAGTCAAAAGTTGTGATCAAACTAAAGATATTTCTTCAGCCAAACTAAAGATATAGTGTCACCTTAGAGTTCTATATTCCGTAAACTGCATCTAGAGTACTAAAATGGCATTTGTTGAATTAAAATATTGAAAAAAAACCCATATATTTCAATATATTTAAAGAACAGGTATCATGTGATTTTGTTTCTGGCTTTTCATTTAGGCATGCTCCAAGACATCTATTTTACAGAAGTACCATCATTTCTTAAAATATTATCTAACGTGGATGCTCAAAGAAATATTTAAATATAAATAATTCCCGAGGAAAGGAGTTAGAAAAAATGTTTTTAATTGCAGAAAAACATTGTTAAAATTGCAGAAATTTTTTTTATACTGAAATAGTTTTAATTGCAGTCAGAAAAACCAAAAACACACCCGTCCAGCAATTTTTCTTAAAAATTCGTCATGTAATAACAATGCCAAAAATATATGTCCTTAGTAGATTGTTTATATAGGATATTAATTCTTAACACAGAAAAATCAGGCAGATATCTTTCAAACACCTTTTCTTAAAAAGTCCTCATGTTATAATAAGCTACCTAGAATATGTTTGTTAAGAGGAATGTTTATATAGCTTGTTAATTTCACACAGCTAACAATCAGAAAGACATCCTTCAAACATCTTTTCTTAAAAATTCATCAAGTTATAATAATCTCTCTAGAATATTTTTGCTAAGGAGACTGTTTATATAGCAAATTAATTCCTCACATAGAAAAATCAGAAAGACCTCCTTTAAACCTTTTTTCCCTTAAATTCATTATGTTTTAATGAGCAGTTAAGAATATATTTGTTAAGGATATTATTTCTATAGCCCATTAATTCCTCACATATTTATTATAAAGTAAGTATTGTAATCATAAAAAAATTCGAGATATTTTTAACAATCAAATTTTAAAAAAGTAGACAAAATATCAAAATGATGCATCATCTTGATTGTTGAGAGGGAGAGGTAACTTACAATTTCAAAGGATTATGATTTTGATTTTGATTTCCACAATTTCCGGTCCTAATTTTAGTTTGCTTTTTTTTAAAAAAAAGATTCTCTTAGATTTTCAGAGGCAATAACATGGCAGCTATTTTAATTATCCTATTTATATATTATTTATAAAATGATAGCTAAAAGTAACAAATACGTAGTTGCAAGTAATTCGATCACGCAAATCTCGGTTACTGGAATATTCAGAAAGTTATTGTACATGTTGCTAATTCCGATGAATAAAATGACGTTTCCTTTTTAAATTTAATTCAGATATCGATGACATATTTACGAATACTTTTAGAGCCATTTGTAAACAGATCGGCTAAATTTTTAAAAATGCGGTTAATAAAATACAAAATATCATTAACCATTAAAATGGAAATAATTAAAGGCGAAAATAGACTGAATGAACCAAACGATATTACCTCTATACTTTGTCGGCTTCCATATTATTTAAATAAAAGGAAAAGCCCAAACGATAAATTAGATTCTATTCTTGCAAGACTTAATTAATTAAAAATAAGATATCAGAAACCATAGATTAGAAGCACCATCTGAAGATAACGTCACTTTATAGAAATGCTGATCATTACCGATGAAAAAAATCCTTGCAATAATATCCTAAGTGATTGATATGATATATGCCTACATTGCTATTTTGCTTGCATTTTTAAAATTTTAGAAGGTTTGGGTATGATAAAGGGGTTATTATGGCTTAAAAAATTAAGGTGAAATATCTTATTAAATATGTTTTTCTGTGAATAAATTTCTATGTATTATGCGATACGAATATATTAGATTATGAAAGTCTAATATGATGATATATCTTCCAAACTTATTTATTCGCAACATTTTATTATAGGGATGCCAAAAATATTTATACCTGAATATATAATATGCAAATAATATATTTCATTTAAGGTAATCAAATTAATTTTTATATAATTCTGCTTTTTTTAGTTCTATTTTCAAATATTTCCCTTTTCCAAGAACTTCCTATTAATAAATCATTTTTAAAAATGCGATTAATAATATTTTGATAAACAGCAACGTCTGAATTTATTTCTATTTTTTCCCAATATTATTGTATGTGCAAAGATAGGTTAGTTTGTGCATAAGTAAAATTATTTTAATGCCATCGCCATCATAATATTTATGCTTCTAAACTGCTCATATACAAGCATTAGAAGAAAGAGCTATTCTACAATTGTCTCTGCTTGATTTTTTCGTCTGTAGTTTGTTTCTCCAGTTTTGCTTGCGTTGAATTAGCTGGAAAACGCACCGTCAGCAATTTCGAAAAGAACTCGATGTGAATTCCAAACGGCATATTTGTTTTGAAGGGGATGACTATGTCTGCGTCACGATAGGCAAAATGAAGATTGGTTCTATTGTCTGTATTTTGTCTCATTTGCATTTTTAAAACCTCAAGAATAAGGCAGGAAATATAGAACAATGTTGCATTTTAAGCATGTTAGAGTAATTGGATGGAATTTAATTTAATCTTTAGATAAAGAAATTTTCATTTCTAATTTGCTGTTTCATGACATGCATATGAGAGAATAAAATTACATTTTCATCAGGTTATTGAATATGTAATTATTAATATTTGAAATGTGTTTATATTTTTGAAAAAAAAAAGATCTTTTTGATGTCTTATTATTGATATTTTTAATTTGGAATACTTTTTTCTTATTTGAAACGTATATCTTCTTATTTATCTTAAAGTTTATTAATATTACAAATATAAGATAGCCGGTATATATTAATATAATAAAGCATAACTGGGCATATATTAATATATAAAGCATAACTATCTGTTATTATCTTAAAAAGCATAAACATCTGTTATTATCTTATAAGCATCTGTCTTATATTATCTTATAACATCTATCTTATATCTGTCACATCTGTCTGATATTATCTTATAGCATATGTCTTATATTATTATCTTATAAAGCATCTGTCATCTTATAAGCTACTATCTTATCTTATAAGCATTTGTCTTGTCGTCTATCTGTCACAGATGTTTTATATCATCTTATAGCATCTGTCTTATATTATAATCTTATAAAGAATCTGTTATTTTATAACCATTTGTCTTAGAAGAATCTGTCTTATCTTATAAGCATCTGTTATCTTATAAAGCATAAGCATCTGTTATAAGCATATATTAATATATAAAGCATAACTCGGCATATACTAATATTATAAATATAAGATAACCGGCATCCTTGCTTTGGGGAAGCGTGTCTTCCCCAAGATTTAGACACTCCGCTGTTGCTTCGCTGTTCTCTCGAAGACTCGCTACTGGTCTTCCACTCCAACAGCGCTTAAGGTTCAATTCAATTCCTCCACTGAAAAACTTGAACCTCATTTCATGACTATTAAGAGGCGGGCAAAGAACTTTCTAGACCAATTAAGGTGCATGTTGGTTTCTATCGGTGGGATCATGTAATAACAAATTATTAATGGAAATGTAACAAATTATTATTAAAACTAGCCTGAATTCACCGAAGCATTCTAGAATAAAGGGGGTGGGATTTAACCGTCTTTCCCAATAGAATAACAGACTAAAATTGCAGATTTTGGCTAAGTATTGAATAAAGTTAAGAGCTTAGATATTTATTTTCATGTTTCCATTTACCTCACATGAGAATATTTCGCTCTCATAAGGAAAGGAAGAAAAAACTCTAGTTACTATTAACTCCGTGCCACTTTCGAACAATAATTACTAAGCAGCTTGATATTTTGCAATTTTTTTGCGATTAGTCAGTAAGACGCGTTTAATGCAACTTTTTTAAAAATTGCAAACACCTTTCTTTTCCAATCGATTGAAACTAACATTTTGTATTTTAATTTTTGAAACTACTCATGAATTATGCAGACTCATAATAACAAAATAAAAGGAAGTCAGTCAGATTTACATTATATTGTTATTTCTTATTTCATATTCCATGGACAATCTTCACTTATGCATCAGTGATTTTAAGCTGAAGATATGCGCCTCTTATTACAAGTAGCGCCAACTAGTGCCAAGAGTGCAATTTTTGCAACATATTAATCCCATTAGCTAGTACAACCCCATTTTACAGGGGGGGGGGCACATTCACTAACCTTACAGATATAATACAAAAGACCCGAACCTGAGCTCAAATCTGGGACGCCCAGTTCTTGAAGAGAGCTACCTCTATGCCTGGACGTCGGCAGATTTAAAGTTACAATATGATGTTTACAAACTGTGAAATACAGCCCGTTAGATGGGTTTAATTCCACATTTAGAAGATTTCTAAGCATTAAATACTAAATTTGTGAATCAATCTTTTTATTTGGTTCTTTTTTAATTCTTGCTATTAGTTCACACTCCCCCTATATATATCTTGGTCAAATTTTGAATCGTTAATAAAATACTCTCCATTCAAGTTCACATTTTTTTAAACTTGTAGTAGATAACGCTTGATGTCAAAGTTTTTTTTAATTATAATTATCTCATTACATTTTATTCAATTTCAATATTTTAAATAAATTTAAAAGCAGTTTGTAATGGAAATTGCAATCACCAGGCCATAACTCAATCAGTAAAATGCTCGAATTTCTGTATTTTTCAATTGAAGGTGAAGAATGCTAGCTCAATTCATGCGTTAAAACTGCTTTCTTTGGTAAATCATTTGTATTCATTGTAATTATGAAATAAAAAGCAACGAAAATGAAATTTATCTTTGATGACTTAAATAGGAATTGACTGCAATTGGTTTTTATATTACTTTTTTTGTATTTCTGACGATAAATTTCATATTGACAGCCTTATAGATATTTTCAAAATATATTCCGCTAGCGATTGTTTTTTTTTATTACAATATTTTTTTTTGTGCATTTCATATTCAATGGTACAAAACATATTATATTTTTAAGTAAGTTATGATTACATGATTTCAAGATTATTAAATTTGCAAATGACAGAATATATATTATTGTTAATATAAAACATTACCTCAAGTCAATCAAAGATTTTAAAATAGTTTTTTTAAAATTTTATATTACAAGAAATAAAATATTGGGTATTTTTCTAAAAAATGATTTTAATATTTCTGATAAAGAATTATATTTTAAATATTAATAATACTCCAAAATATAAAATAATATATACATCAAATATTAACAACCTTTATAAATTCAGTTTCCCCCAGGAAATGTAATTCCATGTTGCCATTTTCATCTCATCATTCAGCAAATTACTCTAGCGGAAAATACTGTCTCTTAAGACTAAATTAAATACTACCAAATTACTTTCACGTGATTAAAATAAAACAATTGTTTTATTTTGTCAAAGTTGTTATTGAGGTTTTAAAAATGCAAATGAAGCAAAATACAGACAAGACAAGCAATCATGCTTCATCTTGCTTGCGTGATTCAGACATTCAGTTATTCTCCCCAAAATGAAGATTTTGTCTGGAATGAACATGGAATTCTTTTCGAAATTGCTCACTGCGAGTTTTCTAGTTAATTAAGTGCAGGTGAAACTAAGAAAATAAGTTTCAACAGACTAAAAAAAATCCAATGGAAACAATTGCAGATTAACTGTTTCTTGTAATGCAATTGTATGAGTAATTTTGAAGTTTTTTCTTTGCAATTTGGCAATAAATTTAAAACAGTTTTAATTATATATAAATTAATCAAACCTTGGAACAAATAATTAGAAAGAATAAATATGAATATATTCGTGTGTCTTTTTACGAATTTTGTTGATTGATTTCTTAGGAAAACCATATTTATGTTTAAACAAAATTTTAAAATGGGAAAGCTTATAAATAAAACTTAAAAGGAGAAATAAAAAAAGGGAATTTACTGATTTTAGATGAAAATGGCAATATGTTTACATTTTATTGGTTTCATTTTTCTCATACCTATAATAAATGGTAGCCAATAAGTTCTTTTGAGTTACTTATACATTAGACATTTAAAGCATTTTAATTCGAAAAAAATTTCATACATATTTTTTCAGTTTTTTTTAAAAAACCAAAACATTCACTGAAATTTTCTAAGTTTAAAAAAATATTTGTTATAAGGCAAAGTTTACATAGGTATTTAAATCAAATTTAAATAGGTATGTAAATTTTATATTTTTAAATTTTGAAAGAATGCATGTTATAAGGCAATTCTTTTATATGTATTTAAATTATACACATTTAATCTCATTTTTGTAAATATTCTTTAACAATAGAATATTTGAACAATAGAATAATAGTACAATAGAATTCTTTGCTATGCTGTGTGTTTTGAAATATATATTAATTTAAAAAAGATTCCCGAAACTAAAATTTATGAACAAACATTATAAAAGCAAAGTGAAACTATTAAAATAAATAGTAAGAAAAAGTATAGTTAATTTTATAACTTCAATGATTATTTAAACATATAAGTAAACATTCTACTTAAAAACTAAATAAAAAAATTCAATAATGAAAACATATAAAACCACTAATGTGTCTTTTATGAAGTTTCAGCTGATGTTAATCAGGCATTTTCTCTTAATTTAATACATTTATTTTATTTTCGGTTTCTATATATAAGGCATACAATCAATATGACGGATTTATTTCCAACAGTGATACTGCATTAATTTTTTGAAAGACGAAATTAAATGAATCGCATTCAAAATTTGAAAGAAATATGTATATTTATTTTACTATAAATTTATCTCGTCTAGCTCAAAGATTTCCTCTGTATTCCTTTTCACTATCTGGCGAACAGTCATAATTCCATAATTTAAGTTTTTTTAGGTACAGAGAGGTGTAAAACGTGGAGATACGTCAAAATATTGAATGCAAATGTTTTAAAAATTGCAATATATTTTCTTAGTGTACTTAAGTTGCAAGAGAGTAAAAGAAAACCTAATAGATTGCCCCGACTATACAGAGTGTGTTGTGTTGTGACTAATGACACTTGCCTTGGACAGATACATAGTAATACTATACTATAAGCAGATGATTTAAGCCTAAGAAATGCCTCTCTTTGTTTTACAAGTAGCTCCACCTAGGGCCAAGAGTACGACTTAGCTACTCACACGTCACAACCCTTTTTAGGGGGCGGACTTCATTCATGCAAGTTCATTCATTCATCTCAGATCGTAATTTAGACCTGGAACAGAGAACAATCACTTCTGATTCAGTACCCCTAGTGGTATTACTCTCGACATGGAGGACTTTGCGGCCACAAGCATATTTAACGAGTGCCAGTCGCCACACACTCGGGGAAACTTTTGGCCGGTGAGCTTCGAAACCGTAACCTAAAGAGTACGAGCCCAGCGCACTATCAACCAGGATATCCAGGCCCATAAAGAGAGTAATATATTATATATATTATTAAACTCCTTTCAATAATATACAGGGTGTCCTAGAAAGGTCATATAAACTCTGCACAGCCATATACGTTGCTTGGGATACATAAAATATACCCAATGAACTATACGTCCACGATCCATAGTCTTTGATGGGAATGTGACAGAATAGGCATAACGTCATATCCCGTTTACTAAAAAAAAAAAAAAAAACTTTATTGGAAACATGAGCAAGAGTACTTGCATAATTTTAAAAAGGAAGATGCTCGAAATGTCCCTCGCGAATATGGAGGCATGCATGCGCGGGTGATGCGAAGGTTGACTGTACACGTTCAAGCATATCAGTGCCCACAAAAGTAAAAGCTCTGTGGAGACGAATGGACTAAGTCCGTTTCTGAAGTAAATGTGCACTGGTCTGGGATATACCAACTCCTTTACACGACCCCATAGGAAGAAATCTAAAGATCTGGAGATCGTGGTGGCAATAAAACAGGACCCAATGTACAATCTAGCAGCTGAATAAGGATTTTTCGGTAAACCGGATATGACATCATATATTTTCTCCCGCATTTTTCTCAGAAACTATGGATTGTAGAACTATAGTTATTTGGGTTTTTTTATATAGTCCAAGCATCGAATCTGGCTGCGCAGTGTTTATCTGATCTTGCTAGGACATCATGTACGTGATTGAAAGAAGTTTAGGAATATATATGGTATTAAATATATGATGGCTGTATTGAGATGGTATAGATGGCATTACATATAAATGGTTACATATAAAATGGTATCCAGAAGCAAATAAATCTTAAACTGTTGATCAGGAATCAATTTCCAAAATGCATATCAATTATTCGAATCCGATTTTTGGCTTGATTTATAATAAATATTAGAGAATAAATTGTTTGGATTGTCTTACATTCGCTGCTTAAAAAAAGTTAGGTTAAGAAATTTCATAAAAAAATATTTTACCTATATTGTTTGAATTTAATAAATCTCAAAACTCAATAAGGATTTCTAGATCATAAGGAAATGTTTAAGATTAAGTAATGTTTTGAATTATATTTAATTTATCAGGTGTTAAACCCCTTGACATACTAATTTATTTAACTTTCTAATTAGATGACACAACCTCTTTTGGTCATTTATTGTTAATTAGATTTTTTTTTAATTATATGGAGCATTTGGGATATTAAATAGTTTCGAAATGACTGTTCATTATTTAATTAAATTATTTTGCTTATTTGCAGAAATAAAAATTCAGTCATTCAATGAGCGTGTCAGATACGTCTTTGTATGCGAAGTGGTTAAAATACAATTAAAATTATTTGTGAATAGTTTCTATCTTATAGTAGCCTGCAAAAAAGTAAAGAAAATATTTCTTCTAATAAAATCTACAAATTGAGATCACTGAAGAAATTTATTTAAAATGAAATTATCGCTATGAGCAATTATAATGCCTTTTTTTATTCAATACAACAAATTTATTGAATATTTGAATACATTAGGAGAAGGAAACATATTAAATCAATGAAATATAATTAGAGTTCAAACAATTAAATCATTCAAAATAGTAAAGGAGTTTTATTTAAATCTTTTATTTATAAATTTTAAATTTTAAATCAGTCTTCTTCTAAAAGTATTACCACCAAAAAACAAAAAAAAAACATCAAAACATTTGTTTGAAGATTCGGACTTGTTGATGGTTGTTTTAAATGTTTAGTTGTATATTCGCTGGTATATGAATGTGCACATTAAATAAAATACTCAATATTTAAGATCATCTCATCACTCAATGCCTTCAGAAACATATTCTATACGGCATAAAAATAATCTAACGACTTTTTAACGACGGAAATGTCTTTCTTTAAATAACATAAAACATATTCAAATACATATTTCTGGAATGTTTATATTCCGTTGCCTTCTTAGTACATATTTTTGTTTTGACATACCTTCGAAGGCATTTTTCAACAGATAATATTTGAAAGCAATGATGTTGCGTATTTGAATGCAACAGAAGAAAAAAACATTAAAGATTCATGGTATTTAAAGTACATTCTAAAAAAATGTGAAACATTAAAATATTTTTATGATCTGTGCCATTTTTGAAATAAAAGCATTGACTCCGGATTATGCACCTGAAATGATATTTTTAAGCTAACTGTTCTTTTTTGTAATTTTATGTGTACGTGCTTTTTTAAAAATAAAAATCCTTCTTCTGTTAATGTTTGAAAGATATTTACCATCTCTAAAATAAAATTCTTTTTCATTTTATTTTATACATGTGAGACTCTATTTGATCAAGTATATAATGATGTTAAGGTTTGAAAGACATTAATCGAACTCTAAAATGAAATTGATTATCATCCTAATAAGCTCATATAAGTCTATTTTTATCCTTAATAAGTGAATAATGATCTTAATACTTGAAAGACATGAATCCAACCCTAAAATATAATACATCCCATTTTATTATGCCCATATGTGTCTAGTTTTTTTATCTTTATTAAGAGAAAAATCATGTAAACGTTTGAAAAACATTAATCGAAAGCAAAATAAAATTCGTTCTCATTCTAATATGCCTATATGAGCCTATTTTTATCATTCTTAAACGTATAATGAAATAAATTTGTGAAAGACTTTAATAGAGCCTAAAATGTACATTCCCATTTTATTATGTCTATACGCGTCAATCTTTATTATTGTTAAGTGTAAAAGGATGCTAACGTTTGAGAAACATTAATCGAACCCTAAATCAAAATTCTTTCACATTCTAATATGCCTATGTGAGCCTATTTTTTATCATTCTTAAGTGTATAATGTTGTAAATGTGTGAAAAACATTAATAGGGCCCTAAAATGTACATTTCCATTTTATTATGTCCAAATGAGTCCATTTTTCTCATTCTTAAATGTATTATAATGTAAACGTTTGAAAGATATTAATCGAACAATAAAATAAAATTCATTCTCATTCTAATATGTCTCAGTGAGTCTATTTTTATAATTATTGAGTATTAAATGATTTAAACATTTGAAAGATATCTATCGAACCCTAAAATAAAATTCATTACAATTTTATTGTGCATCAATGCAACTAATTTTTATCATTATTAAATGTATAATGATGTTAAAGTTTGAAAAGCATTAATCAAGCTCTAAAATAAAATTATTTCCCATTTTATTATGCCGATATGTATCTATTTTTATCATTCATAAGTATATAATGTTATAAGTAAATTGATATTCCTTACATGCTTAAGGTACTTAGCATTAAAATCATGAACATTGAATTTTAGAATATTAAAATTTAAAAATTTGATGAATCAAAGTTTTGCAATTATATTCTACAAAATCAATCATTTCACTACAACTGTAAAAAATGATAAAATCGGCCATGGAAATTCGAGAAACATTATATTATGTTAAAAGGCGTGAATCGAACCTTAAACAACCCTATAATGAATAATAGTCGACCCTAACCTAAATTTTATTAAGTTTGAAAGGAAAATGCTAAAAGTCTTCTGCATTATCAAATACTAAGCTAATTTTAAATCCTAGTGCATATATATTTTGCAAAAATATTTTAAAATTTCATGAAAAATATAACGCATACCCATAAAGTTTCTCTTTTTTCCATACCACTAAGCCTTCAAATTCAGTAACATTCAATTATATATAGATAAAAAAATTCTAATAGTATTCGATCGATAAATTCGAGACAAAAAATCATATTGATATTTAAAAATGAACCAGAAATTTCTAAAACAAAAAAGGATAAAATTCTGTTTTAAATAAAAACATTGACTTCGATTTTCTTTATCTTAAGATTTCAGCCATGATACATGGTTTATTAAGAAAAAAAATATTTCTTTTGCTATAGCATTGTAGCTGTTTAGTTTGACAGAAGAGAAAGAAAAAAAAGTAGAAATATCCAACGATACTTTCTTTTTTTCCAAAAATATTTTTTCAATCAAATCATTTTTTCCCTATTTTTCGACATTTTTCTTTTAGACTATAAAACATTCATATCCGTAAGAATCTTAATTTACATAAAAAGACAATAACTAACGACGTTCTAGATAGTATTTCTAAAAAAATTTTAAAAATGATATTTTAAAATGCAGAAATATAACTCTTTTAAAAGAAGGTTTTTTTTAAATGAAGTGTTTTATTTTTTATTTTCAGAATTAATAATTTATCTAATTTTTTTATCGAGTTCTATTCAATAATTTTTCATAGGTAAAATTCCCAACTTATGAATTTTCTAATAATCAATCAAAAGCGAACAAGAACTCAGATGATTACTTTTGAAATATTTTTCATTCACACGCTCTTAAATCAAATATCATTCCTAAAGAATTCCAACGGAATATGCTGCCATTCCTGACAAATCAATTAATTTCTGTTGATATTTGAAAAAAAGCCTTTGATTGATATATATTCTTATTGCTAAAATACATCTAAAATGAAAAATGAGACAAGATACTTGTCAGGGTCACTAAATTTTAAATTTATGTTTATTTAAATTCATTCTTTAATTTGTTTTTATATATTCCTGTATGGCAACCAAAAATATAACAGTAGTTTCTTTGGTTATTTTTTGTGGATTGGCAACGGGAAAAAAAAGAAGAGAGGAGAATAAAGATGGCGATGTGATTGTTTAGAATTGTGTGTGATTTAAAAAGGAAAGTTTTGATGTTGATAGTTGTGAGTTGAAAAAAAATGTTTAATAAAGAAGATTATTTTTTAGAGCTTGAACTTTATTTGCCTACACGTAAACCTCGACAATACTTTTTACAAAGCTAAATTTTTCTTTAGGAATTGAATGTAAAATAAACCGTTTGATTTTTTTTTAAAAAAAAATCGTTTTCTATATTTTAAAAAATGAAAAAAAAAACCATTTTGGTTTAAAAAAGGCGGGAAAACTGCATTTTTCTGAACTGTTATAGAATGAAATAGTTTTTTATAAAAATATTTGTGATATTACATGTCTCAAAAATTGGTGAATATAGAGCAATTAATTCAGAAACAACGCTATGATTAAACTTGATCATCTACTTTCTACGATGATAGAAATATTCCCTTGTCTGTTGTTTCACGCCATTGTTAAAGTTTCTTATTAATAAACAAAAGAAGATACATATTTTGTAGTTTCCATGAGACAATTTATATTCCAGAACGTAACTTTATTTTTATTACTATATATAAACTGGGAAATCTATGTATAAGATAAGTACACAACTCAGTTTCTTTCTCTCTTCCAATTTATTGGTGGGCCTCAGTGGTCTGTTGGTAAGGATTCGGTTTTGGAACCGGAAGGTTTCTATTTCGAAACCCAATTCTATCGTTTCATTGGATAAACGGATCTGGTACATTTTAAATATGTACGTTGAAACGGTGTTCCGTCGGTGTGGCTTGAAGAGAGAGGTTCCAGCTCAGGTGGTGTCCTCATCATCAGGTCTCGGTTCAAAGTTACGAAGTCCTTTCAAAAATAGGCCTGGTGTTGCTTTCAATATAGGACTTTAATAAGACTAAACTAAATTCCCCTAACGTATCGGTTTTAACATGGTGGCAGTTAGTCTTAGCAGATGTTTAAAAATAAAGACAAAACATATAAAATTCATAATTAATATAGTTTCATATCAACACTCATGATATGAAATTTGTAACTTCATATCATATATTTTCATTTTAAAACACTTATAATATCGAACAATGAAGAATACTAAAATATAGCTTTCAAAATTTTATTTAAGCTCCACTTTATTGCTAACCATTGTTTTTTTAATGCTGTTTTTATTATTTGAAAAGAACTTTATTTATCATAAAAATAAATGAAACACTCCATTATTCAAGAAAATACGAAGCCGTATAATGAATTATTTTAACCACTTGACGTACGAATTTATTTAACTTCCTAATTTGATGACACATCCAAAATGAAACATTTATTGTTATTTCAATTCATTTAATAATGTAACGAGTTTTAAGATAATGAAAAGTTTCTAAATGATTCTGGCATTTTAAATTACTGAATACTTTCACTTAATTGCAGGTTTAAAATTAATATTTCAATAATTCAATGAACGTGCCAGAGACGACATTGTATGTGAAGTGGTTAACACAATTACTACATACATAGCCTTTATTTGTTATCAACTTACAAATCGTAATATAGAAGCTACCAATTTAGTTTTAATTATTTTATCTAAACAAGTCATGAAAACTATATTTTCCATCATATTGTTTAAAAACTTCAGTAGAAATAACAATTTTAATCATTGTATATATGGAAACAAACCAAGAAAGCGTTTTTGTGATTTTTTATGACAAAACAAAACCGTGTTTCAAAAAGGAAGCCCTCGTCATCACTCTCTATTTCCATTTATTGAATGGAGCCTTTTGGAAAAAAGGATTGTGTTTTCCTTCTGAATTCCTACTCTCACGTTGGTCGAAAGCCATTAGTTGAATTCCAGATGAAAATCTCTTTGGTAGAGGATATATTTGAAGTTCAGCAAATAAAATAAAGTAGCCTCGGAAAAAAGAAGTCGATACTATTTCTCATCTGGAGGAATCTATTAGTAATTTTCGCCTTGAAAGAGTTAAATTTTTATTAAATTTAATTTAGTAAGAATTTATTTTTAATTCATTTGAAGACCTCCATTACTTTATAAAAAACACATGAATTAAATATTTGGTTTATGCAAAATTACTAGCTTTTATTCGCGATTTCGTACACATGGAAATTTTGATGTGCGTGTATGAGGACTGACGATCTCATCACAATGTAAGAAAAACTTCCAGTTTGATGTTTGTGTGCAGTTATTTTATCCAACATATTTTTGAAGCATATATCTTTTTTATCTATCCGTAGAAAAATCCTCAGCTTCTCTCTATAATATTCATACTTTTTGCAGAGAGTATTATATGTTTAATATCATTAATTCTACTACATTCATGACAAAGGGGATTATTTTGAAGATTAAAATAAATCATCAGACCTGGTGTTATAATTGTTTTGCCGACCGGTTTGGATAAAACAAAATCATTTTCGTACCTATTTGAAATAAAGGTGTTGATAGTTAAAACACACTTCGTATGCTTGAATTTTCAAGCCTGTTGGTGCAACTCAAATGCGTGAATTTTCTAATCTAGGTGAGCTTACGCAATATAGATTATAAATATTTAATTTTCTTAATTCCCTTTTAATTTAATTCAAAAGTACTTCATAATGAATAACAAAAATCGTTTAATTTATATATGTTTAATTTTAAATATGTTTCATGTAGCAACACTAAGAAAATAAGAGGAATTGTTTGATATAAAGGGCAAAAACACGTTTAGCTTAACTTCATTAGCTAGTGAAAGAAACAAATTGTAGTCTTACTCATTTTAGGGGAAATGGATATTTTTGTTGGGAAAGTTTGTTTCCAATTAATATGTGACTAACCACTCAATCATCCGGAATAAATAAAAGCCTATCTGCTATTCTACACCATAATCTATCTCTGTGCTAAATTTCATCCAATTTCTTTCAGCTGTTTTGGCGTGATTGACTAACATCATCCATCCATCCAAACTTTAATATTTATAATAGTAATATATATTTTCTCCCAAAAATATATAAATAATTTGTTCAGATACAAATTCCTTTTATTGAGAATTTTCCCAAGACTCCGATTATAGTTGGTGAGAAATCTAATCTACATTAATTCTTTTTTTAATGATTGGCAAATAAGAATAGAAACAAAAAAACACCTCTCTGCAATCTTCCGTTTAATAAATTCAGTTAAAACTAGCAATTAAAAAAACTAAAAGAAAACAAACACTATTATCACTTCAATATTTACCTACCTTTTTATTAAGTTTTTATCCGATGAAGCATAATTTCACGTACTCATATTTAGGGTAAGTCTTTAAACAGATTTTACTGCTCGCCAAATGTTTTCATCTTCTTAAATTCGCTTAATTATCATTTGGCGAGAAACAGGTAACATGTAGCATTACATTCAGCTATAGATAAGATAAGTCAAATGAAAAATCAGATTAGCTAAAGAAAGTAACATTTATATGAGTTCAATATTTACCTATCTTTTTATTAAATTTTTATTTCCGAAGAAAAAATTTCGTAGAATGATGTTTGAAGACTGTCGTTTACATAGACTGTGAAAGACGCCAAAGATTTCGTCATTCTTTTTGATTTCGACTAATTATCATTTGGCGGGAAAGATGATAGCCTGCAGCATTCATTCAGTAAATCCAAATAAATTTGAAATTAGATTAGCTAAAGATGATAATACTGGTATCATTTTAACGTTTACGCACTTTTTTTGATTTTTTAATGTTACCTGATTCTTAAGCTGTCTCTTAGAGTAAATCGTTTAAGCAAATTTTTAAGAAACAAATGTTTTTGTCGTTTTTGATTTCGCATAATTATTCACTTGCTTAAAAAGTTGAAACACTATAATGATTCCACTTTAATGGAATGAAAAATTTTCGAGTAAAATGATCATTAAAAATAGAATTATTACATCCAACTGATGTATCTCATATTTCGAATAAACTTTTCAAACAATATAAAAAATCTAGAACGTAAATTTTCAATTAAATTTTTCTAACAACATAAAAATTCCAGAACGAAAAAATTTCAAGTGAACCTATTTGTTGATATAAACTATCTTGGAATTAAATTTTCAAGTAAACTTTTTTAACAATACAAACAATTATTGCAACCTACTGAGTATCACATATTTCGAATAAACTTTTCTAACAATATAAACAACTAGCCGCCTTTGGTGACCAGTCAGTTCGCCAGTATTAATGCTCGCTAAAATTTTCATATAATATTTTATGTAGCTGTATCTCATAACAGGTTTTTCACCAAAATATTTTTAAACCAAACAAATTTTAATTATCATACAATTCATTTATAGTATTATTTTCTTTATATGTTCTGTTTATTGTACTACTCGTCTTTCTCTTTCTATCCGAGCAATGATTGTCCCGGAATTGATATTTTATTTAAATGGCAGAGGGAAAGGTCTAAAATTCTACGTTTTTATAGAATAAGGAATTCTAATTTTCAGAAAGGTAAATACATTAAACAAATAAAGACACAATTGGTTTTCAAGAGATGCAAAAGCTTAAAAACAGCTTGAAAAATGCCTCGCACAGACGAAATAATGGTGACACACACACCCTTCTTTTCTTTTCTATCCTTTTTTTCTTCACTACTTTTCTTTCTATAAAACCTTTTTTCCCTTCGTTATTACTTTTTTTCTTCCCTGCCCAAACTTTATTTTGAGCAGGCATAGATTAAATATTCGTACCGACTAATAATAAATGTTACTTTTTTCTTTCTTTTTTAAACACCCCGTTATCTATGAATGAAAACCAACTGACTTCGCGTATTTCTTTTTAAACAAATCATAACTTATTACTTCCTGCTATCTAACTCAGTTGGTGTGGGGGAAGGAAATGAAGATTTTTGGCGGAAAAGTAAGAAAAGTGTCGTTTTAGCTATTTTCCTCTCAGTTTTTTAATTTTTTCTCTCCATAAGAAAAACCTAAATATTTCAAAAATATTTTTTAAAAATTAACCGAATCGGCCGAGCCGTTCTCCATTTTTGCTCTTAGCAACGCATCTCGAGTTGCATTTTTATTAATATAGATTTAGAACGTAAATTTTAAATTAAATTTTTCTAACAACATAAAAATTCCAGAACGAAATATTTCAAGTGAACATATTTGTTGATATAAACTATCTTGGAATTAAATTTTCAAGCAAACTTTTCTAACAATACAAACAATTATTGCAACCTACTGAGTATCGCATATTTCGAATAACCTTTTCTAAGAATACAAACAATATAGAACTTAAATTTTCAATTAAATTTTTCTAACAACATAAAAATTCCAGAACGAAAAATTTCAAGTGAACCTATTTGTCGATATAAACAATCTTGGACTTACATTTTCAAACAAACTTTTCTAACAATACAAACAATTATTTCAACCTACTGAGTATCGCATATTTCGAATAAACTCTTCAAACAATATAAACTATTATTACAAAATACTGAGTATCGCATATTTCGAATAAACTTTTCAAACAATATAAACAATCTCAAACGTAAATTTTCAATTGAAATTTTCTAACAATATAAACAAACAAACACGTACATTTTCGAAATTATAAGAAAATTCATTGCATCTTGAGTACAAATAAACGAATGATGATTGGGCTCACGACAAAATGCCTCCCTTCGTTTCTAACTCACTGCATATTTCAACTGTTCATGCTATTTAAACTATTCTCTGAGATTAATTACCGAATTGGATTGACATAGAGAAAACGTTGGAAATATTCAGGTATAGCAACTATTATCTGTTTTAAAGGTTGTGAAACAGCCTGTATTGTCGTGAAAAATCATAGTTTGGGTTCATATCTGCTTTAAAATTACAAACATATTTAAGGGTATCTATTCAATACCCAAAAATAATAAAGGACTCCTAAAATATAATTAATCAAATAATTAAAAGATAAACATTTTTTTTTAAAAAATAAGGTTCAATGAAAAATAACATCTAATAATTTCCCGTAATAGCTTTTATATTTTACCAAATATGAGGAAAAAGAAGTATTTTTAAACCAATTATCCTAAAACCTGAGCTCTTAATGCAATTTTATTCATAACTAATGTGTTAATTATGTGTCTAGTAGAATGTACTTTATAAATAGACACGTTTTATAAAATATCTAAGAAATCCACTCTTTAGAGAAAAAGTAAATATTTATATTGAGTTTTCATTAATAAATTATTTGGCACAAAGCATTTCTTGGTGTTTTCCCATCATGCATAACATTTTACACACATGCGTCGTCATCGGGAGCCATGATATCCTGGCTTTAAGTGTCGGCTCCTGAACTGGAAATTTGCAGGTTAGAGGCCCACATCCACCGAAAATTCGTTACTTAATCGGTTCCGATACACTTTAAATACGTTTGGGTCAAACGCTCTCTGAATGACGCATTGTGGAAGTTTCTAAAAGGTTGTGTTGCTCTGGTGTCACCCTCTGCATCTTACCTTGATCCCGAAGTAGCCGTGTTGTTGTTTTTAAACTGGGTGATAATATCACAGAACCAACTAGGCATTGTCACTGAATGCATAATGTATGCATTCTCAAACTTTTCTAGCACTTAATATTTTTTAAATAATAATATGTGTAAATATGTCATGGCGAAAATCAACTGTATGTATCTATTATATTTCTTGATTATGAACGAAAAGCCCAATTGCGCAAACTCTTTATACTTTTATTTAATTTTATTTATTTTGCCATGCAGAGATGCAGTTTTGTAATTAATTTATCAGTTTCTTTCGATAAGCTAGGCATTTCGAATGCTTCATGGTTTAGTGTCCTCGATTATGTATTTTTTAAAAATTTGATTGCTATTTTAAAAGTTTAATAAGAATGTTTTTCTTTTGAGTAATGACAGAGATTGTTTTAAAAAAAGATAACTTTAAGATAATCTTATTATACTTTTAAACAAACAAATCAGCTTAAAATTATAATAACTATGTTTAATTATACTTATAATTAATGAATTGTCACATGGAATGGCAGTAACACCGTATTTCCTTTAATTATAAAATTTCCTTTATGATGCTTATTTTAAAACTCCATTTATATTTTCTATCTTACTATATCGAACTTTCGCATCCAAAGCAATTGTGAAATTTATATTTATTAAAAAAATAATGCATTTTTCGTATTATACATTTGCCTAAAGTAGGTCTATTTTTCTAAATTAATTTTTACAAATGTTGAGCCTTGACTCCTAGATGGAAGAATAACAGGAAAGTTCTTTAAAACTAAGTATCAATATAAATTTCACCTCTACCACAAAAGTTATTGTAACTAAAGTTATATGATAAGTATATGGTGTATAGAGATCAAAGAGTGAACAGCAGAAATCTATTAAATCGTCGAAGTAGCATTAAATGATCTCAGTTTTACTTTAAATTTTACTTTACACCATTCGCAACTAAAGCATATTGGTCAGGGATAGCCAGGCTGGTAGGACATTGATTCCGCATTTCTTAAGCTGAGAGTTCGAGCCCTCCAGTCAAAGATTCTCTCTCTCTGTGTGTGTGTGGAGACTCGTACACGCTAAATCTGCTGTGGTCACGCAGTCCTCCATGTCGAGAGTAATACCATTGGGGGTACTGGGTCAGAGGTGATCGTTCTCAGTTCCAGATCTCTTTATGAATGAATGAAATGTATGAATGAAGTCTGCCTCGTAAAAATGGTTTGTGATGTGTGTGAACTAGGAAGACTTCTGGTGCTCAGGAGTTTGTACCCTCAGAAGCTACTGAACGATTTCATCCGTTGTAAATCGGAACACGATGGCAGCAACAAATACATACACATTAACAACACCAGAGATATATCACACGTTTAATCATGACATACTTTTATATAACTTAACAAAATGGTATGACATCGCATGGAAGACACCATGGAGAATCTCTAAATCTCTGTTTTTAAAGTAAATGAAATCATGATTATTTTAGTATTGAGATTCATCTTTTATTATCTTTAAATTCACTAATTTTTTCCCCCAAAGGAGCTGGTCTTTTTTTTTTACCGATCCTAAAAAATCAGAAAATTCACCTGTGAATTGGCTTTGTAAATTATCTGCTTTTATTTAGAATAAAAATGGGAAATAGATGGAGGTTTCATTAAAGGTACTGAAAGTGTAAACACCTTAAAATCGTCGGAATTTTGATTTAAAAATGAATGGCAATTGATTTACAATGGCAATTCATTTACAAACGGATATTAATTTATTTATAAATGAAAAGCATATATTAATATATAAAGCATAACTCGGCATATACTAATATTATAAATATAAGATAACCGGCATCCTTGCTTAGGGGAAGCGTGTCTTCCCCAAGATTTGGACACTCCGCTGTTGCTTCGCTGTTCTCTCGAAGACTCGCTACTGGTCTTCCACTCCAACAGCGCTTAAGGTTCAGTTCAATTCCTCCACTGAAAAACTTGAACCTGCATGCATTTCATGACTATTAGGAGGCGGGCAAAGAACTTTCTAGACCAATTAAGGTGCATGTTGGTTTCTATCGGTGGGATCGCGCAGTAACAAATAATTGATGGAATTGTAACAAGCTATTATTAAAACTAGCCTGAATTCACCGAAACATTGAATGAAGCATAAAGGGGGGGGGCTATTTATCTGCCTTTGCCAATGCATCTAGAGGCTAAAATTGCAGATTTTGGGTAGGTATTGATTAAAGTTAAGCGTTTAGACATTTTTTTTTATGTTTTCATCTACCTCACATGAGGATATCTTGCTCTCATAGGGAAAGGAAGAAAAACCCGTACTGAATATTAACTGGGCACCATTTCCGAACAATAATTACGAAGCAGCTTGGTAATTTGTAATTATTTTGCAGTTAGTAACTAAGATGCAGTTAATGTAAAACGTTAATTATTTTAAACATCCTTCTTTTCCAATCGATTGAAACTAAAATTTTGTATTTTAATTTTTGAGACTACACATGAATTATGCTGATTCAAAATCACAAAAAAAGGAAGTCATTCAGAGTTATAATATGTTGTTATTTCATATGGCACTTTCCATGGACAAGCTTCACTTATGCATCGGTGATTTTAAGCCAAAGATATGCCTCTCTTATTTCAAGTAGCGCCAAGTAGGGCCATGAGTACAACTTTTGCTACATACTCATCCCATTAGCTTGCACAACCCCTTTTTACAGGGGGGCACATTCACTCACCTTACAAATACAACGCAGAAGAACAACCAGGCCCGTACCTGGACTCGAACCCGGGATTCCAATTTCTCAAGGAAGTTACAATATGATGTTTATAAGCCCATTAGACGGGTTCAATTCCACATTTAGAAGAGCTCTAAACATTAAATACTAAATTTGGGAATCAATTTCTAATTATTTGATTCTTTTTTTCAATTCCTACTATTAGTTCACACTCCCTCTATTTATATCTTGTTTAAATTTTCATTTGCCAATAAAATAATTTTTATTCATCCAATCAAGTTCAAGCAATTTTTTAAATTTTGTAGTCGATGACACTCGATATCAATACGGTTTTTTAAAATATTAATTAACTTATTAAATTTAATTCATTTTGAATACTTTAATTAAAGTTAAAAGCAAATGAAAATAGCAATCAACAGGCAATAACTCAATCGGTAGAATGCTAGAATTATGTAATAAAAAGTAACTAAAATAAAATTTATCTTTGATGACTTAAATAGGAATTGACTGTAATTTGTTTTTATCTTACTTTTTTTGTATTTCTGACGATAAATTTCATATTGACAGCCATATAGATATTTTCAAAATGTATTCCGCTAGGAATAGATTTTATTAAAATTACAGCACCTTTCCTTTGTGCATTTCATATTCAATGGTATAAAAACTATCAGATTTATAAATCAGTTATGATTACATGATTCCAAGATTATTAAATTTGGAAATGGCAGAATATATAATATTGTTAATATAAAATATTGCCACAAATTAAAGAAAAATTTTAAATTATATATATTTTTTTATTTTATATTACAAGAAATAAAATATTAGATATTTTTCTAAAATATGCTTATAATATTTTTGATAAATAATTATATTTTAAATATTAATAATACTTCAAAATATTAAATAATATATACATCAAATATTAACAACCTTTATAAATTCAGTTTAAAGCAGGAAATGTAATTCCAATTGCCATTTTCATCTCATCATTCAGCAAATTACTCCAGTGGAAAATACTGTCTCTTAAGACTAAATTAAATACTACCAAATCACTTTCACGTGCTTAAAATATAGCAATTGTTTTATTTTGTCAAAGTTGCTATTGAGGTTTTAAAAATGCAAATGAAGCAAAATGCAGACAAGACGAGCAATCATGCTTCATCTTGCTTGCGTGATTCAGACATTTAGTTATTCTCCCCAAAATGAAGATTCTGTCTGGAATGAACATGGAATTCTTTTCGAAATTGCTCACTTCGAGTTTTCTAGTTAATTAAGTGCAGGTGAAACTAAGAAAATAAGTTTCAACAGACTAAAAAAAATCCAATGGAAACAATTGCAGATTAACTGTTTCTTGTAATGCAATTGTATGAGCAATTTGGAAGCCTTTCCTTTGCAATTTGGCAATAAATTTAAAGCAGTTTTAATTATATACAAATCAATCAAACATTGTAGCAAATAATTAGAAAGAAGAAATATGAATATATTCGTGTGTCTTTTTACGAATTTTGTTGATTGTTTATTTAGAAAAACATGTTTATGTTTAAACAAAATTCTACGTGGGATAACTTATAAATAAAACTCAAAACCAGAAATACAAAAAGAGAATTTACCGATTTTAGATGAAAATGGCGATATGTTTAAATTTTATTGCATTTTCATTTTCCTCATGCCTATAATAATTGGTAGACATACGTTCTTTTGGATCACTTATACATTAGGCAGTTAAAGTATTTTAATTCAAAAAAAATTAACATATTATTTTTTCAGTTTTTTTAAATCAAAATATTCACTGAAATCTTCTAAGTTTATAAAAAATACTTTTTATGAAGTAATGTTTACATATGTATTTAAATACAATTTAAATATATAAGTAATTTTTATATTTTTAAATTTTGGAAAAATGCATGTGATAAGGCAATGGTTATATTTGTATTTAAATTTATGCAAATATTATTCGTATTTTATCAAATTTATTATATTATTGTAAATATTCTTTAACAATAGAATAATAGAACAATAGAATTCGTTGTTAAATTGTGTCTTTTGAAATTACAGGGACACATTTTAATGTAAAATACCCCCACTCCAAAATAAAATTTATGAACAAAAGATATGAAAACAAAGTGAATCTATTAAAATTAATACTTTTAATAAAAAGTGTAGTTAAATTTATAACTTCAATGATTATTTAAGCATATAAGTAAAAGTTTTACTTAGAAACAAAATAAAAAATTCAATAATGAAAACATGCAAACCAAATAATATGTCTTTATTCAGTTTCAGCTGGTGTTAATCATTGTTCAGGCATTTTTTTCCTAATTTATTACATTAATATATATTTGGTTTCTGTATGTAAGACACATAATCAATATGGCGGATTTATTTACAACTCTGATACTGCATTAATTTTTTTGGACAGTTTTAAAGGCGGAATTGAATTCAATTCAAAATTTGAAAGAAATCTACATATTTATTTTACCATAAATTTCTATCGTCTAGCTCAAAGATTTCATTTGCATTCTTTTTCACCATCTGGCGAACAGTCATAAATACCTAAATGAAGTTTTTTAGAGACGAACATGTGTAAAACGTGAGGATACGTCAAAAAATTAAATTCAAATGTTTTGAAGGTTACAATATTTTTTCTTAGTGCACTTAAGGTGAAGGAAAGTTAAAGAAAACCTAGTAAATACAGATTGTCCCGACAATACAAAGTGTTTTGTGTTGTGACTAATGGCACTTGCTTTGGACAAGCCCCCGCAGATACTATCAGCATATCATTTAAGCCAAAAAAGTGCATTTCTTTGTTTAACAAGTAGCGCCATCTAGAGCCAAGAGTACGACTTAGCTACTCACTTGTCACAACCCTTTTTAGGGGGCGGACTTCATTCATGCAAGTTCATTCATTCATCTCAGATCGTAATTTAGACCTGGAACAGAGAGCAATCACCTCTGACAAAGTACTCCCAGTGATATTACTCTCGATATGGAGGACTTTGAGACCACGAACAGATTTAACGAGCGCCAGCCGCCATACACTCGGGGAATCTTTTGGCCGGTGAGCTTCGAATCCGTAACCTAAAGAGTACGAGCCCAGCGCACAATCAACCAGGCTATCCAGGCCCATAAAGAGTGTAATATAATATATATATTCCTAAACTTCTTTCAATAATATACAGGGTGTCCTAGAAAGATAAGATTAACTCTGCACAACCAGATACGTTGTTTTTGAATGCATAAAAAATACCCGAAGAACTATACATCCACGATCCATAGCCTTTGATGAAAATGTACAGAATATTTATAACGTCATATCCAGTTTACGAGAAAAAAAATTATTGCAAACATGAGCAAGAGTACTTGCATAATTTTAAAAAATAAAGATGTTCGGAATGTTCCCCGTGCGTATGGAGACATGAATACGCTCGTGATACAAAAGTTGGCTCTACACGTTCTAGCATATTAGTATCCATAAAAGTAAATGCACTGTAGAGATGAATGGACCAAGTCCATTTCTGAATTAAATATGTACTGGTCTGGGATAAACCAATTCCTTTATATGGCCCCATAAGAAGAAACCTAAAGATCTAGAGATCGCGGTGGCCATAAAACAGGACTCCGACGCCCAATTCAGCGGCTGAATAAAGATTTTTTTGGTAAACCGGATATGACGTCATATATTTTCTCTTTCATTTTTCTTGGAAACTATGGGTCGTAGATGTATAGTTCTTTAGCCATTTTTATGTATTGCAAGCGATGAACCTGGTTGTGCCGAGTTTATCTGATCTTGCCAAGTTATCTTGTATATAATTGAAAGAAGTTTAGGAATATATATGATATTACATATAAGAGGGCAGAGTTACGAAGGAAACTTTTAAAGTCAGAAGCAAATAAATCTTACCTGTTCACCAGGAAATAATTTGCGAAATGCTTGTAAATTATTCGAATCCAACTTTTGGCAGGATTTAGGAAAAAAAAATTAGAGAATTAGTTGTTTGGCTGTACTTACATTCACTTTGTATATTCACTGCATTAAAAAGTTAGAGTAATCAATTTTATAAAATATATCATCGTTGTTGCTTGAATTTAATTAATCTTGAAAATCAGTGAAGATTTCTAGTTCATGATAAAATACTAAAGATTTGAACCAGTTTAGAATTATATTTAAATTATCAGTTATTAACTCATAACTGAAATTATTTGTGAGTAGAATCCCTGCCATGTCATAGCTTGCAAAAAGTAAGAAAAACATTTTATTCTAATATAACTTTCAAGTTGAGATCATTGAAGGAAATTATTTAAAACAAAACGAATGTATTAAAACTATCAATGCTGAACAAATTTAACACATTCTTTTATTAAATACAACAATTTTATTAAATGTTTGAATACATTATGAGAATGGAACATAGTACATCATTGGACTCTAATTAGAGTTCAGACAATTAAATCAATCACAGGAAACAAGGAATTTCCCCTCTAAATTTTATTTCCTAACTTTATATAGTACTATTTTTAATTTTAAATCAGCTTTTTTCTAAAAATATAAGAATACAAAAGCAAAAAAAAACCCCACTTTTTTTTAAATATTTGGACTTATTTGAGATGGTTGTTTTAAATGCTTAGTTGCATATTCGTTGGTATATGAATGTCCACATTAAAGAAAATATTCAAGGTTATGTCATCACTCATCCCTTTCAGAAACATATTCCAGACGGCATAAAAATAATCTAACGACTTTTTAATGACGCGAATGTCTTTCTTTAAATAACATAAAACATATTTAAATACATATTACTACTATGTTTATCTTCCTTTGCCTTCTTAGTACTTATTTTTCTTTTAACATACCTTAGAATGCATTTTTCAAAAGTTAATTTTTTGAAGCGGTGACAGTAATAATTTGTGTATTTGAATATAACTGAAGAAAGAACATTAAAGATTCATGATATTTCATGTAAAGTATGTATGAAAAATGTCAGACATTAAAATATTTTTATGATCTGCGCCATTTTTGAAATAGAAGCATTGACTCCGAATTATACACCTGAAGTGACATTTTAAAACTAACTTTTTTTTGTAATTTTAAGTGTGCGAGCTTTTTTAAAAATAAAGATCCTTCTTCTGCTGTTGATGTTTGAAAGATATTAACCATCTCTAAAATAAAATTCTTTTTGATTTTATTATATCCATATGAGACTCTATTTGATCATTATTAAGTATATAATGATGATAAAGTTTCAAAGACATTAATCGAACTCTAAAATGAAATTGATTATCATCCTAATAAGCTAATATAAGTCTATTTTTATCCTTAACAAGTGAATAATGATCTTAATATTTGAAAGACATGAATGAAACCCTAAAATATAATGAATTCCCATTTTATTATTCCCGCATGTGTCTATTTTTTATCTTTATTAAGAGAAAAATGATGTAAACGTTTGAAAAACATTAATCGAAAGCCAAATAAAATTCATTCTCATTCTAATATGCCTATATGAGTCTATTTTTATCATTCTTAAATGTATAATGAAATAAATTTGTGAAAGACTTTAATAGAGCCTAAAATGTACATTCCCATTTTATTATGTCTATACGCGTCAATCTTTATTATTGTTAAGTGTAAAAGGATGTTAACGTTGGAAAGACATTAATCGAATCCTAAATCAAAATTCTTTCACATTCTAATATGCCTATATGAGCCTATTTTTCATCATTCTTAAGTGTATAATGTTGTAAATGTGTGAAAAACATTAATAGAGCCCTAAAATGTACATTCCCATTTTATTATGTCCAAATGAGTCTATTTTTCTCATTCTTAAATGTATTATAATGTAAACGTTTCAAAGATATTAATCGAACAATAAAATAAAATTCATTCTCATTCTAATATGTCTCAGTGAGTCTATTTTTATAATTATTAAGTATTAAATGATTTAAACGTTTGAAAGATATCTATCGAAACCTAAAATAAAATTCATTACCATATTATTGTGCATATATGCAACTAATTATTATCATTATTAAGTGTATAATGATGTTAAAGTTTCAAAAACATTAATCAAGCTCTAAAATAAAATTGTTTCTCATTTTATTATGCTGATATGAATCTATTTTAATCATTCTTAAGTATATAATGTTATAAGTAAATCGATATTCCTTACATGCTTAAGGTACTTAGCATTAAAATCATGAACATTGAATTTTGGAATATTAAAATTTAAAAATTTTATGAATCAAAGTTTTGCAATTATATTCTACAAAATCAATCATTTCACCACAACTGCAAAAAAAATGATAAAATCGGCCATGGAAATTCGTGAAACATTATAATATGTTAAAAGGCGGGAATCGAACCTTAAACAACCCTATAATGAATAATAGTCGACCCTAACCTAAATTTTATTAAGTTTGAAAGGAAAATGCTAAAAGTCTTCTGCATTATCAAATACTAAGCTAATTTTAAATCCTAGTGCATATATATTTTGCAAAAATATTTTATAACTTCATGAAAAATATAACACTTATCCATTAATTTTCTCTTTTTTTCATACCACTAAGCCTTCAAACTCAGTAACATTCAATTATATATACACACAACTTTTTTAATAGAAATAAATCGATAAATTTCAAGACAAAAAGTCATTCCTGATATTTAAAAATGAACTAGAGATTTCTAAAAAAAATGTTATAGAAGGATAAAATTCTGTTTTAAATAAAAACATTGACTTAGATTTTCTTTATCTTAAGATTTCAGCCTTGATACATGGTTTATTAAGAAAACAAAATATTTCTTTTTCTGTAGCGTTGTAGCTGTTTAGGTTGCCGAAAGAGAGAGAAAAATGGAAATATTTAACGATATTTTCTTCTTTTCCAAAAATATTTTTTCAATCAAATCATTTTTCCCCCAATTTTTGACACTTTTCTGTTTAACTATAAAACATTTAGATCCGTAAAAATCTTAATTTACATAAAAAGACAAAAACTAACGACGTTCTGGATAGTATTGCTAAAGAAATTATTAAAAGTATATTTTAAAATGCAGAAATATAACTCTTTTAAAAGAAGTTTTTTTTTAATGAAGTGCTTGATTTTTTTAATTTTCTGAATTAATAACTTATCCAGTTTTTTTTAATCAAGTTTACTTCAATAATTTTCCATAGGTAAAAATCCAAACTTATGAAATTTCGAATAATCAATCAAAAGCGAACAAGAACTCAGATGATTACTTTTGAAATATAATTTTTCATTGATACGCTCTGAAATAAAATATTATTCCTAAAGAATTCCAGATGAATAGGCTGAGATTCCTGACAACTCAATTAATTTCTGTTGATATTTGAAAAAAAAAGCCTTTAAATGATATATATTCTTATTACTCTTCACAAAATACATCTAAAATGAAAAACGAGAAAATGAAAATACATTTTGATTTTAAAAAGGAGGGAAAACTCCATTTTTTGAACTGTTATAGATTGAAATTAATTTTAATAAAAACGTTTGTGATAATACATGCCTCAAAAATTGGTGAATATAGAGCAATTAATTCAGAAACAAAGCTATGATTAAACTTGATCATCTACTTTCTGCGATGATAGATATATTCCATTGTTTGTTCCACGACATTTTTAAAATTTCTTATTAATAATCTAAAGAAGCGACATATTCTGTAGTTTCTATGAGAAAATTTTTATTCCAGAAAATAACTTCATTTTTATTACAATATATAAACAGAAACATAAGATAATTAAGAGATATAAGATAATTTTACATCTCAGTTTATATATCTCTTCCAACTTATTGCTGGGCCTCAGAGGTCTGTTGGTAAGGATTCGGTTTTGGAACCGGAGGGTTTCTCGTTCGAGACCCAATTTTACCGAACCATTGAATTAGCGGATCTGGTACATTTTAAATCCGTACGTGTGAAACGACCTTCCTTTGGTGTGGCTTGGAGAGAGTGTTTCCAGCTCAGGTGTCGTCCCCATCATCAAGCCTAGGTTCAAAGTTATGAAGTCCTTTCCAAAATAAGCCTTGTGTTGTTTGAAATACAGGACTTTAATATAACATAACTAAGATAAATTTCGCCTAACTTATCGGTTTTAACAAGTGAGCAGTTAGACTTTAGAGATGTTTAAAAATTAAGACATATAATATGAAATACATCATTAATATAGTTTCATATCAACACTCCTGAAATGAAATTCTTAATTTGATATCATATAATTTCATTCTAAAACACTTATAAAATCCTACTATGAAAAATATTAAGATATTAGTTTCAAAATTTGATATAATCTCCACTTCATTGCTAACCATTATATTTATTCTGTTTTTCTTATTAGAAAAGAATTTTATTTATCATAAAAATAAACGAAATACTCCTATTTTCAAGAAAATACAAAGCCTTATGTTGAATTATTTTAACGTAGCTACTACCTACAGGGCTTTTATTTGTTATCAACTTACACATTGTAACCTAGAAGCTACCACTGTAATGCAAGTTATTTTCTCTATCAAATCATGGAAATTATATTTTAAAATCGTATTGTTTAAAAACTTCAATAAAAATAACAATTTTAATCATTGTATATATGAAAACCAACCAAAAAAGCTATTTTGTGATTTTTTAATGATAAAATCGTGTTTCAAAAAGAAAGCCCTTGTCATATCTCTCTATTTCCATTTATTGGATGGAACTTTTTGGAAAAAATCAATGTGTTTTTTTCCTTTTGAATTCCCACTCTCACGTTCGTCGGATGCCATTAGTTGAATTCCAGATGAAAATCTCTTTGGTAGAGGATACATTTGAAGTTCGGCAAATAAAATAAAGCAGCCTCGGAAAAAAGAAGTCGATACTATTTCTCATCTGGAGGAATCTATTAGTGATTTTCACCTTGAAATAGTTAAATTTTTATTAAGTTTAATTTAGTAAGAATTTATTTTTAATTCATTTGATGACCTTCATTTTTTATAAAATACACATGTATTAAATATTTAGTTTAGGCAAAATTACTAGCGTTTACTCGGGACTTTGTATGCATGGAAATTTTGATGTGTATGTATGAGATCTGATCCCAATGTAATAATCTGATCACAATGTAATGAGACAAATCTGATCACAATGAAAGAAAAACTTGCAATTTTGTTTTGTTTGCAGTTATTTTATCCAAATTATTTTTGAAGGAGATATCTTGTTTATCTATGCCTAGAAAAGTTCACAACTTTTGTCTATAATAATTATAATTTTTGCCCGAAATAATTATGTGTTTAATATCTTTAATACTATTTTATCCAAATTGTTTTGAAGGATATATCTTGTTTATCTATCCATAGAAAGTTCCGCAACTTGTCTCTATAATATTTATATTTTTGTGCGAATTAATTATGTGTTTAATATCATTAATACTATTTTATCCAAATTGTTTTGAAGGATATATCTTTTTTATCTATCCGTAGAAAGTTCCGCAACTTGTCTCTATAATATTTATATTTTTGTG
>JAOUZG010031626.1:0-20970 GCA_026289955.1 Argiope argentata | reverse complement strand
ATTAATAATATTAATAATAATTAATAATATTAATAATAATTAATAATGAATAAATATCCAATTACAATTAATACTTTGCATTAAAACAAAGTTAGTCTTAGATATTAATGAAATTAAACAAATGCAATAAAGGCTGAATTACATACATTCTATTTAAACCTATTACAAGGCTGCGAATTCAGAACTTAATAATGAGTACTGATTTACATGCATGCTTAAAAATTAAAGTAAAAAAATGCCATTACAAATTAAAAATTACAGTGTTTTTATATATCTGTAACATTGCTGCTGATAATCAGTACCATATAAATATTTTAAAATGTCGTCTAGAAGAAATTTTAAGCCTAATAAAATAACAAGATGTGCTTAAAATAGATCTTATACTATAGTACCATGTTTCAGTAGATTTGGGCATTATTCCTTGCCTTAAAAGGAAAGCAAAAAGCAGATGTTTTTTTATATCTGTATTTTTCCAATTTAATACTTTCAAGGATGTTGTCAAATTGGATTTGTTGAAAAAGGCTTCAACACATTTATTTGCTTCTTCCATAATGTAATTTATCACTGTGTTACGAAAAAAAATTCTGAAAAACATCATCGAATCATCTAAATCCCAAGGGAAATTTTTTACCCATGCACTGATACTAAGAGTCGAAGTAAATTGAAAATTTGGAGGAGCATTGGAAGGTGCTTGCAAGTCAATAGGAGATCTACAGCGAGCTGCATTTAAAGTATCATCATCAGATTCACTTTCCGATTTAGAGTATTAATCTTCAGAAGATAAAATTAATTCATCACAGTCAGAATCGTTAGAATTTAAATCCATATTAAGCTCAACAATTTTCGCATAAATATAATGTTAATTAAATTTAGTGCAGGAAATCAATAGTAAATTTCAGTAATATAATAAAAAAGCTTGATGATATATATTTCATAAAGGTAATCAACACTTATTTAATTAAAAAATATTCGTAAGGTCAACTCAAGTTCCCTAAGCAGTGCACTTCACTCGAGTTTCTAGACCTTTCAAAAAGAAAATTATAGCCAGGAAAAATTAATAACCTTTGGAATTAAAATCTAAAAATAAGAATCCTATTGAATGATTACATAAGTCAAACTGTTATAAAAATACCAATGAGAAATTAGAATTTGACCATGTGACCAATATGA
Source organism: Argiope argentata (assembly GCA_026289955.1). NCBI lineage: Eukaryota > Metazoa > Arthropoda > Arachnida > Araneae > Araneidae > Argiope > Argiope argentata. The sequence continues at coordinate 19,800 of JAOUZG010031626.1, read as the reverse complement.
AAGCAGAGGCAAATAAAAGTGATAACGGATTTATTTAGAGATCCCTTTGCCCTCATGTGAAAGACCTTTTTATCATGCCAGAACATGGTATTATTTTTGGGATGAGGTTTTTGGCATCAACAAAAATCTGTAAGCGAAAAATAAAAATTTTATTATCTGCACGATTGATGTAAAATATATTTCAATTAGATAAATTAATACACAAATTTCCAATTAGTTAATTTATTTTTTTAGAGTTATAACGGAAAATTTTTAATTAAAATTTTTAACATGCTTTAAGAATTAATAATTTACGAAAATATTAGCTTTAAAATTTTAAAAGATATTTGTGAATATTATTTTTGCTTTGATAAAAAAATAATTACAAATTATAAGAAGATTTTAACATCAAGAGAACTCCGATGATGCATCTACGACTAGACCACCAATAACTTGCTGCTTTACCACAGCAACATGATTCCCAAACCCAGATTTTACCAATTAATTATATAATAAAAAATTCACGATCCTCTGTATTTATCTTTATATATAAATTAATTATGATTTAGCACAATATTCAAATTTTTGTATTGCCATTTTTAAGCCACTTTTCTCCCATCTGAGTTTTATGACTGGAAGTAAAAATCACTTAAATGAAAAACTCTGATCATCCTTCACAAACTGGCAAAACTATTATAGATTCATTAATATCTATAATTTTTGTTTGTTTTAATTAATGGACTAAAATGTGTAGCAATTATTTTTATTATTTCAATGAACTAAAAACCTAATTTTTCACTCACGGTTTTTGCTGAAGTTATGATTACGTACTCTAAAGTGTTTATTATTTTTATTTTATTGAGCATCCATCTTTTGAAATTCACATGCAGAGAAATATTGTAAATGAAATTTTTTAAACTATCCAAGCACGATGAACATGGAAGAAACGTTCTGAAAGGGGTAATTTTTAATTGGCCGATACTTGCAGCTGTCTCCTTTTTATCTACAAGATTTCACAATTTATGAAGTTTCACAAAAATTCATAATGTTGTAATTTAACAAAGTGGATACAATTGAAATTTTGATTCCATTGCGTAAGTTAAATGAAGAAAAGGTTTTAAGCAATATTTGTTGGCAGAGAAATGCATGGATTTATGAAAATATTACTGTGCAAACTGTGAGTAATTTTTACAAATAATTGGGACAAGTTTAAGAATGATATAATAAATTGACATTCAAAATATTCGCCTACTAAAAATAAGAATGAAATGATAATTTTTAAACGATATAAGCCATTTTCACAAATGGATGCTTTATTATTTTTTCTTATTTCAATATTAAAATTGACTTTAAAAACTTATTATCTCAACTCACATCTTAATTATTTCAAAATAAGATAATAAGTCAAAAATATCCAAATTAATAATATTTTAATAAACATATTATTACTAAAATATTTACTTGCTATACATTGACAAAAGATAATTTTATTAAAAAAAATTGAAAAAAAATTTCCACATTTTTATTTTAAAATTTTTGATAACATAATTTTGATATTTTCAAAAATGAGCGCAGTATTTTTAATATTAAGTATTAAAAAATATTAATAAATTTTTTATATTCTATTTTAATCAGTGTACCATATATATCCTTTTATTTTAATTTCCAATGCCAAATATGCCAGCAAAATGCTTAAAACTAAATATCGGGAAAAACTAAGTAAGATTCTCTGAGTGTTGGCAAAAAGAAAGTATTATGTCCGTAATGCAATTTGATGAATAATAATTCCTCTAAATAATTCATTAAACTTTTTTTTCAATTTTTTACACAAATTTATAAAATCATATTGCTGGATTATTTAAATTTATTTTTGAACAAATTATATTTTCTGAAAACATTACAAATTAAAAGAGAAGATCTTAGTTCTCAGAGCGAAAACCAAATTCTTATCTGAAAAACCGCCCGGTAATTGTCGTGCTTCGACAGATTTACAACTCAAATTGTCACTCTGTTTCCTGGGACACACGATTCCTCGTATTTCGGGTGGTATTATTGTTAAAAAGCGGGGTAGATTACCCCCCGCTGTTACTGCTCGGGGGAAAGCAAAACACACCATGCCGGTTTAGGAACGTCCTGACAATTTCTTCTCTTGTAAATTGTGTTCAACCTTTATTTTGACCGCTGCCGTTTTAAGAACATACTTGCGCAAGACAGCCGACGCTCGATGGGTTAAATGAGAATCCCACAAAATGTCTATAACAGATTTCTTCATTATTTTATATTTTACTCAATTTATCCCTTGACTTTTAATAATAGTCACAAACTGCTAACATTTTTTTTTAATTTAGTTTTAATTTTATTAATAACTAGCAGCCTTTGGCGACCAGTCGGTTCGCCAATATTAATGCCGACTAAAGGGTTAAATCATTTTTATATATAACTTGGTCTCATAATAAATTTTTCAGCAAAATATTAAGCTTCAAATTTCGATAGTCATATAACTCACTTATACTATTATGTAGGCCTTAAGCAGTCCTATCTTTGAAGTCCGCATCTTTCTCTGATTTTCTATCGGTGCACGTAAAATTCACTTTTAAATTAAATTGAAAATGATGAAACTTAATTAACTTAATTAACAATTAAACTTAATTAACAATTAATACAACGACCTCTTTACTCAATCAAAGCATGTCTTTAAATAAAACTAAGAACTGAAAGCAGAATAGTCCGACATTGAATATTTATGTTCAATACAGAAATTGAAACATTATAAATATTTATTATAATTTATAAGATCTCAAGGCATTATTCAGCAAACATATCACAGATGAGTTGAAACCTTCAGTTTTTTATTTTATTTTTAGATGTATATAAATGCTCCCAATAAATTTTTTTAGGTTTACAAATATATTTCAAAAAATTGTGGTTTAAATTCCTTTGGTCTTATAGATTCCTATTTGTAAAATATTCTTAATATTTCAACTTCTAAATAAATAAATAAGAATTTCTGTCTTCTTCAAATCTGGCTGATTTATTCAGTTCTGAATATTGAAAGTTTAGAACAATCATCATTATCATAATCTAGGCCAATTATTCTAGAGTAACCTTGATTGGCTTCTTTGAGATCTTGATAAAGTGATCTAAAATCGCCAATTTTTACCGTAATAGTTATATTGAAATTTTCATAGATCGATCAGCTTTGATGATTGATTTAGTTGATTGAATTTTATTTAAGGACTTTTGTCTCAAGATGTTATTATTATTTAAGGACTTATTGTCTCAAGAATATTTTGTTAAATATGATTCACAGAGCAGATGATGTATGTAAAAATTTAATTCATCAGCATTTTTTCCCTAAATCTATAATTATATATTTCACTTGGACCAATTGCTAAGAGATTATTTATATCTCTCCCAAAAAAATTAAGAAATTAGATGTTGGACTCCGATTACAGAAGATGCCTTGTAGATGTTAAACCATATTTGCCTTAAATAAAATTGATTAATTGGATTAGTAATATGTGTATAGTAAAATATCATAGAAAACGTTTCCATCTATTTATTTTCCAAAATTATCATGTTTCATATTTATTTCATTTTATACAGACACGTGCCAAAAATGACATTTTTATATCTTTAATTGGGAATGATATTTGATTTTCTTTTTCGTGCGAGAACACAATATTGTTTTGGTAGAAAGTTTTGATGTCTCTGAAATATGCGGGTAAAAATAGTTTTATATGCTTTTACAAATTTTGAATTGTTAATTATTAAGTATGCTTGTGCGTAAAGAAGATGCGTTTTTATTTCGCATGATTCATTAAAATGCGGAGAAAAATTACAATCACGAAGGCGAATTCTTTGATTTGCACAAAATACCTTCTTCACATTGCTTTTGTTCTTCGTTTCTTTGAAATGACGTCATTTTAAAAGTTCGTTTAAGATTTCTTGTTTTTAAATAATTAATCTTGGTCTCATAAGATTATCGTTTGGTGCTTTTCTAAAAATTCTTTTTCAGTTTTAACTGTCGCAGTTTTGTAATATATTTTTATTTTGTATTTTTATTTATTTTAATTCTTCAATTGAATTATTAAATTTGATACTGCAAATGATTTCCACTTGCATTTATTGTTTAAAAAATATCACATTTCCTATTTAATTCATTTCATATAATCACGTGACGAAAATTGTATTTTTCTGTTTTAATTTTGGTAGTAATTAACTTTTTTTTAAATCAGAACTTCTGAAAATGTGATGGCAACATTTTATTAAAATTTGATTTTTTTAGATCCTCGAGAAGATAAAATTTTATTATTATTTTTTTTTGTGAAATAAATTGTTGAAAAAAAAAAACGATTAAATTAAATGTTTAAAAATTCATTAAAAATAGAGTTTTAATTCGTAGGTCAAAACATTAGTATCATTGAAAAGCTAATTTTTTGCGCTTTAACTTGATGCAAAAATCAATTTTGTGCTGTGACATTTTCGAAAGTTATAGCGAAAAAACGTTAAAATTTGTTTTATTTTTTAATTAATTAAAATTTTAATTAGAAATTCAAAATAGGGCTCCGAGGTGCACATTCCCGGCACCCAAGGTATACATATACCAAATTTGGTAGCTGTATGTCGAACGGTCTGGCCTGTACAGCGCCAACACACACACACATTGTGCTTTATTATAAGTAAAGATTACTCCCAAAATATACAGTTCAAATGTCTTCTTTAATAAAAATCAAAATTGACTAATGGTTCAAAAAATTTAGGGCTGCCAGATGCTTTTTTTCTGTTAACTTCTGGTAAATTTCAATATTTTTAATCATTCTTTCATTCAAGATTGGCGTCAGTGTTGTAATTTGTAGAAAAATGTTCGATTAAATGGGTAAAAAAGGCGGGATATTGATTTGATAAGAATAAACAAAATATGTTACTCTTGTTTATAATGTTAATATATTAACATTTATTATAATTGGTTTAATCATTATTTTAATTATTTTATTTATTCTAATTGATTGATTTTAATTAATTGATGTTAATTACAAAATTAAACTCTCTACACTAATTAATTTCATAGATTTTTTTATAAAATTACTCTACATAATAAAATGAAAAATATTTTTGATATTAAAGCAATTGTTGAAAAAATATGAAAAGCTAAGAAATTTAACTTATAGTTTAAAAAATTTTCTTTTAACGATAAAACTGAAATTCCATACCCATAAAGGATATAATTAGTTGAAGAAATATAAAAAAGTCAATAAAGCATAATTTAATAAACATTATAATCTTTTACAATGACATTTTTAAAATTAAATTAAAATGCACAAATTTTTTTTTAATTCACTCAAGTTTATCTGACTGAAATCTGTTGAAAAAACTTAGAATTCTAATCTCAGACAAAATCCTTAAATAAGAAGAATTGGATGGTAACCCCTACTAAAGATTGATACAAGTCAGTCCTTAGTTTTCTCTTGTGATAGAAAAACCATCACTTGCTTATCAATACCTAGGCAATGGCCACCTTGAATATCTTTTCTTTTCTCAGGGTGAATCTTTTTCCATAAATACCGTCAACATCAGTCCAATGCTGAGCATAATCTAGAATGCTGAGGACTTCTTTGGGGAAAATTTTTTCTTCTCTCTTCCTCCTCATTCACTTTCTTCTTCTCAATGGATCTTTTGGATTTATTCTGACTAATTAGATTTGGACATGTCATGGAGATTAGCACCAACAACAGCAAAAATTTGAATACTTTTTAGAGAACTCTTCTTCTTATCTCCATCGTGGTCTGACAGAGTCAGACCAGATGAAATAAACCGTTGACTCTGAGAGGGTCGGTGACTGTCCAGGGAGATGAATAAATATCCCCTATACTGAGGTCATGACAGTCAAGGATGTGAGAGGGAGTGACCTGGAAGAGTTGGCCTTTAGGACAAAGGGGAAAGGATTTCTTTCGCCCAGAGAATTTAAGACATTTTAAATGTCGGCTGGCAAGTCGAGAAATTCAAGTGTAGGATGACCTATCTCTTGAGATGGAAAAAAAGAAACCTGGGTTAGGCTCCTTTCACCAATTGCTTGATGGAGATGTAGAGATATTTTTGATGTTAGCACACATATTGGAGAATTAAGTCAGTTCAATCATTTGGAATTACATCGACTCTACGAAACAACTTTACTAACTGAAAACAAAGTAAACATTAATTTTTAAAGCAATATCTGGTTGCCAACTCAGAAAAAACATATGAGTAATAATATTTAGATAAATCATAAAAAGTATGGATATAGAGTGAGTCAGCTAGGATAATCTTTTTAACATCACGATAATAAATCTTGCATTTCCGCTGATGCACGTGATACAAAAAATAATACTTCAGCGATCAGAATTTAGGCGCCACATCACTCCCCTGCCGAGTGAGGTACCGAACGATAAAAAGTCTTTACAGGTAACGAGCAGGTCGTCGAACTACACGTCCAGTTCTGGTTGAATACTGAAAATGATTCTCTGCAAACCTAACTTTCTTGATAGCTTTTGGAGCATTTTGGTTTGGTAGCCGAAGACATGAGCGCTTATCAGATTTGGGTTTAAATCCTGTTGAAGGAGTTTCTTGCAGATGCTAGGCTGGGATTGTCTTTGCTTGAAAGTCCCTGTTGGCCTGATAATTTGCTGTGTCTTTATCGTCAGAGTTATCCAAAAAGCAAGGTTTTACTCTATCGATTGACACATTCACTTCTTTATTCTTCATTTTAATGGTGAAATTTTTGTCAGTTCTATTTAGCACCTCATATGGTCCTCGGTAAGGCGGTTGAAGACTTTGACGGATGCTGTCGGTTCTTACGAAGACGTGTGAACAAGTTGTCAAGTCTCGAAAAATGAATGGCTTTTGCTTTGAATGGTTTGTAAAAGGGACAGGGCTTAGTTTATTTAAGTGTTCTTTTAGCGTTTTGACAAACTCAGACTGAGGTTGATATTTTGTGTTTTCAAAGAAGTCACAGGACAGTCTGATGTTTTCTCCATAAAGTAGTTCAGCTGGCGTAGAGTTGAAATCTGAATGCCAAGTTGTGCGTAGTCCTAGTAGAATGATCGGAAGTGAGCGTGACCACCTTGGATTTGCATGACACATTATGGCAGATTTGAGTGTTCGGTGCCAGCGTTCGATGCAGCCGTTGGCTTGTGGATGGTACGCTGTTGTTTGATTCCTCTTAAATCCAATGAGCTTTGATAATTCAAGGAATAGCTGGGATTCGAACTGTGTTCATTGATCGGTTGTAATGATCATAGGATATCCAAAGCGTGAAATCCAATTCTTAACGAGAGTGTCAGCAACTGTATCGGTTGTGATGTCCGAAATCGGAATAGCCTCCGTCCAACGGGAGTATCTGTCGATGATGGTTAAGCAATAGCGAAAACCTTCTGAAGATGGTAATGGGCCAATGATATCCAAGTTTATTTCGCTGAATCGTTGACTTACGGTTTTATATTGTTGATATGGTTTATGGACATGTCTAGAAATTTTCGATTTTTGGCATTGTAGACAGCATCTAGTCCAATATCTGGCGTCTTTTTTGAATGACGGCCAAACAAATTTTGATGTCAGAAGTTTCACTGTAGATTTGATTCCCGGATGTGAGGAACTATGAACACTGTGAAATATTGATTTTCTGAAATCTTGTGGTATATATGGTCGTGGAGAATTTCGAGAAGTATCACAGTAAATAAAAGATTTTGTTCCGACTGCGGGTAACTTTTGCATCTTCAAGGAAGAATTTGGTGAAGAAAGAATTTCTTTCAATTCCGTATCTGTCTCTTGAGATTTGGACATGGCTTCATAATCAATTTGGGAGGGAATATGAATTTCATTCATTCTTGACAGGGCATCAGCTATTACATTGTCTTTACCAGAAATATGTTGGATATCTGTAGTGAATTGTCCAATATATTCAAGGTGCCTTTGTTGTCGAGGTGATGCTTTTTCTAATTTTTGGCGAAATGCAAAAGTGAGAGGCTTGTGGTCCGTGAAAAGTGTAAATTCACGACCTTCCAATAAATAACGGAAATGTTTGATTGAAGAGTATGCTGCCAAGAGTTCTCTGTGATAAGTAGAGTAATTTTGTTGAGTTGGAGTTAAGCGAACGGAAAAGAATCCTGATGGTTGCCACTGTCCATTAACATATTGCTGAACGACTGATCCCAAAGCTTTATCTGAGGCATCTACCATCAGGCAAAATTTAGCTGTTGGTGAAGGGTGTGCCAGAATAGTTGCTGTGCGCAGTTGCTCTTTGCATTGCTCAAAGGCTTGTATTGATTTATCAGTCCAATTGATGGTTCGATTATCATTCTTATTGCTATTTTTTATGTAATAGTACAAGTTCGCTTGATGTTGAGCTGCTTATGGAATAAATCTTCTGTAAAAATTAATAATACCTAAAAATCGTCTTAATTGTTTAACTGTTTCAGGGAGCTTAAATTCTTCAATAACTTTTACTCTTTCTTCTGTTGGTTCGATACCATTTGCAGAAATTCGATGACCTAAAAAATTTACTTCGTTTTGGGAGAATTTACATTTTGAAACTTTTAATATCAGACCAGCATCTTGAAGACGTTGAAAAACTTGCCTAAGATGATTAAGGTGCTGAGCCTCATCCTTCGACGCGATGAGAATATCATCAATATAGCTGAAGCAAAAATCCAAGCCTCGTAACACAGAATGAAGAAATCGTTGAAAAGTTTGAGCTGCATTGCGCAAACCGAAAGTCATTCTTGTGAACTCAAATAAACCGAAAGGGGTACAAATGGCTGTTTTTTCTATATCAGATGATTCAATTGGGATGTGATGGTAAGCTCTTTCTAAATCAAGGGTGGAAAAATATTTACATCCATATAAATTTTGAGTAAAATCATGTAAATGAGGAATGGGATATCTGTCAGGTTGGGTAGCAGCATTCAGAGCTCTGTAGTCCCCGCAAGGTCTCCAACCACCTGTTTTCTTTGGTACTAGATGCAACGGACTTGACCAAGGACTTCTTGAAGGTCTGCAAATTCCCTGCACCAACATATATGAGAATTCCTCTTTTGCTATCTTGAGCTTGTCAGGTGCTAGGCGGCGAACTTTTGAAGTGACAGGAGGGCCTCTTGTAATGATAGAATGTGTAACATGATGTTTGGTTTCGCTCTTCTTTAATTTAAAATTTCCTGACGTAATATTGTTGAATTCTTTCAAAAGCATACGAATGTTGGGATCCAGGCTACTACAATCGATTGGCGTTAAGGACGAGGATGGACCTCTCATTACTTTAGCTGGTGCATAAAGCGAAGTTAGGGGATCAATCAACCGTTTTCGCTTTAATTCAACAAGAAGACCATAGTTCTGTAAAAAATCAGCACCGATGATAGGTTTTGAAACATCAGCGACTATAAACTGCCAGTCGAATTTTCTTCGTAAACCAAGATCGAGTTTAACTAATTGTGTTCCATAAGTTTTAATTGGCGTTGAATTAGCTGCAAACAGTTTAAATTCTGAAGGAATCCGATTACTTAATTTGGATGAAGGTATTACTGATACATCAGCTCCAATCAATCAAATAACTTTTATGGCTCTAATTATCAGATATAAAGAGGCGACAATTTAAACGGCCATGGTCGTTGGCCTCCTCAAGCAACCGGCCATTTAGTCTTCCGAGTCCGATGGCGAATTAGGATTTTTAAATTCGCAAGGGGAGATGCACTTTTTAGCATTTACACCAAATTTAAAATGGTACCAGCAGAATTTATGATGAGTTGAACGAGATCTGGATCTGTTATTTCGCCCTCTGAAGTTTCTGGACTTGCTACGGGACCGTTGACGATGTGCAAATTCTTCGAATTGTTTTGTGAGTGATGCAATGCCGGCTTCTACCGTTTCAATTTTTTTGCTATCAATGGATGATGAATTAGTAGTATTGGATTGTGCAATGGAAAAAGATTCTGAAGAATTGTAGTCACAAATTATTTTATCTGCCATTTCCGCGATATTGTCCAGTGGATCTTTACTAATAGACAATATGGCTTGTACTTGTTGAGGCAAACGCTGAAGCCAAAATGATTTTAAAACTTCTTCCGAGATAGAATCGCCAGCCAAACCTTTCATATGCCGCAATAAGTCAGATGGGCGTTTGTCACCGAGATCAATTTCAGTAAGTAGTTTTTTTAATCGTGATTCTTCTGTGTCGGTTAATCGAGTTAGAAGAGCATTTTTTAAAGTTTCGTATTTATTCTCACTTGGAGGATTGGATAAAACATCTACAACGAACTCTAACACATTTTCGTCGAGCGCTGCTACGACGGTGTTAAATTTAGTAATATCTTGAGTAATGTTGCTATTAGAAAATTGAGCTTCAAGTCGTATAAACCAAAGTTTTGGTTTATTTTTCCAAAACACTGGCGGTTTAACAGCGATTCTGCTCAACTCAGAGTCCATATTTGAGTTATTATCAACTATAATGAAAAGATGGCACAATAACGGTATTAAAAAGAATTTAACGTAACTCGTTATTTACCGCGATAAAAATAGCTTTGCAACGTTCGGAATTCAAGTCCAAGGTCACCAATGTAGAGATATTTTTGATGTTAGCACACATATTAGAGAATTAAGTCAGTTCAATCATTTGGAATAACATCGACTCTACGAAACAACTTTACTAACTGAAAACAAAGCAAACATTAATTTTTAAAGCAATATCTGGTTGCCAACTCAGAAAAAACATATGAGTAATAATATTAAGATAAATCATAAAAAGTACGGAAATACAGTGAGTCAGCTAGGATAATCTTTTTAACATCACGATAATAAATCTTGCATTTCCGCTGATGCACGTGATACAAAAAATAATACTTCAGCGATCAGAATTTAGGCGCCACAGAGGAACTAACCAGTCTTCTCTGATGGCAGATTTTTTGATGGTGAAAAGCTCCAGATAGGTCAGTTTGGTATTTTGAACCCTCTTTGGTCAGTTTATTTGCCATTTCGTTGCCGTGGATGTCTACATGAGAGAATTCTATATGTTTTGAAAGAAAAAAAAAACTGTCAATAAAGCGTCGAGTAAAAGAAGCGATCACTTAACAGTTTCGGTTCTCTAAGTGGCATCTGCCATCACGCTATTTTAAGTTTTCCTTTCTTTTCAAACCAGATGATGGCATTTGTAAAGAATTCCTGATTCCTAAATCCGTGGTGAAAATGAGATGGAATTGAATGTGAATGTTTTTTCAGTGGCCCTTATCACAAATTTCCATAAATAAATTTTAATTCCAAAATTTATAAACTTGGTCAGAAAGGTATAAAAAATAATATTAATTAATAATTTATAATCTTCTCGTAAAATTACTTCTCTTTTCTGCAGCAAAAACACAAATGGGCAGCATTAGAATGTTGTGTTTCATTGCTAATGACATACGACAAATATTGACTAATAACATCTTATAGTTTGATTCATGACTAGTGTCTTATGAAAATATAAATGTTTTAACTGTTTCCCAACTTCAAACCATTCTTTAATTCTAACAGCTCTTTCAAGAAGGGGGGAGGGATTGTCACTTAGCAGCTGATGATGGTATGGTGATTGGTTTTCAACACTCTTGTAGGTACATAAAAGGTGGAGGAATCTAGCCTCTACCATTGATGATGAAATGTACTTACTTAGAGAAGGGTTGTACCCTAGCTGGTGATGAGACTCAGGACTCAGTCACTGCTGCTATTGTCCGGTTTGTCCAAGTTTTTCCTTTTTCCTTTCATCGGGTCGGAAACGTCTGTTTCGTGTTACTTCTTACTTGCTATTGATCCCAAAAGAAAAGTAACTTCAACAGTGAAATGGCTAAACAGCTTTACTTTATCTGACATAGATAAGAAAGGAATGAAGATCTCTATTAAGTCACCGAGGTTTGAAACACAGTATGCATATTGCCATTTCCCGGTACTTCTATCAATTTCTTTCAGTGAAACAGAAGTTCATGAATTTTTCCTTTGTGGAAAATAAAATCTAAACGTAAGGAGGAAAAGAAAGAGATTAAAAGCTTAAATCTATGTACTCTCTAACTCCAAGTTTGTAACATTTCCCCCTTTTTGCTGTCTAGTCCTTTTATCCGGGGCTGATGCAGAAAGAAAAGAAATAAATAAAGAGAATTATCAGACCTCACAGTGGCACTTCTTTTGTTCTTTTTTCTGCGAATGTCACGAAAGAATCAATTGTGTTACTGATTTTTTTTTCAGGAAAGAGGAAAATTACACCTTATTTTATTCTGAATAGTAAAAGGTGTGCAGTTCTCAAAGTGAGAAGACGCTAGATTAAAATGTTTTCTCAGGTGTATGTTGCTCCAAAAGAAAGAACATTCTATGGAGAATTTGAGGTGGTACAACTTTACAGTATTTGTGGTCAATACAAAAAGAAATAAATGATTCTATTAACATTTGTATGAAAATGTATTTTTAATTCGTTATCTTAATAGAAGCTTAAACCATCATTTTGGAAAGCAGTATTCGTCATTCTTGACAAAAAATAACTTTGCTGGTAAAATTGATATCTTATTTTTGCAAATGTTAAAATTTTCTTGTTTATAAAACGTAGGTGAGATTTAATTTAGAAGAATTGAATGAATTTCATTTCAGTGAAAATTTGTGGATTGGAGACTGGAGCATAGCAAAATAACTCATTCTTTAAATAACAAATTTGTAAAACAAATAAAAAGTACCAACTAGTGAGATATACTAATTAATTGTTCAAATTCCATCAAAAAAAATTCATAATTTCTCAATGAAATCAGAATCATTTAAAGTAATAAATTCTGCTTTCTTACTTTTTGTTGTTTTAAAGTGGTTGCGGCTGTTTTTAATTTTTGTTATTATTTTAATGTATCACTCAATCAATCGTTTGGTTTTTGTGATCAAGTTTTCCTGATAAAAAGAAATTCATTTTTTCCTATCAGCTATAATTACAATACACCAAATAAATAGCAATTATTGAAAGTTTACTCTATTCTTTACCTTCAATAATTTATAATTTTATTTAAAAAGTTATTATTATTTTTTTAATTTCAATAGTTATTATTCTTTAAAAAAATTCTAATTATGATTATTATTTCTAATGTCATCTTCTTTAATAACAACGGTATAATTAATAATAAATGATAATAATTACTGTCTGAAATCTTTTTTAATTCACAAAGCATCTAATCAATAAGACTTCCATTATAACGTTTGGTATATTTTATTATTTATAATCCTTCTCTCAGGTAAAATGGCATCATCAAAATGGTAGCTTGCCTAAAAATATTCAGAAGGTGGGAATTACAAATATAATGATAAGAAATAGAAGGAAATGTTTCTATCGATATCTTAAAAATCCTAAATTCAAATCAATTTGCAGTTCACTTGGAGTTCTGAAAGTCTTTTTTTATTACTTAATTCATTATTTTGTGAAAAGGTATTGTCCCTAAAACTTTCGTAAGAAATTGATATTGATGAACGTTTTAACGATAGGAAAGTTAACGCAAGAATATAAAGAGGTAAGAAATATAATTTACATTAAATCTATATTTCTATTCAAATTAAAACTGAAACTTATTAATATATATGAGTAATGACATATAAATTATGTATAAATCATAGTTTTATAAAACAAATCATATGTTTATTCATCAGGGGCTTTTAAAACGCTAAAATATAAAAGTATAAATAAGTTTTTTAATAATCGAAGTTTAGATTTCAGATATTCTTTTACAGTTATATTTTTTTCATTAGTTTTAATATAAATATATTCATTTAATAACTAATATGAGTCATGTCTTGTTTTGATTATTTTCATCATATATTACTAGAAAAATGTCAATATCAATTTGACATTACAGCTGTTATGGCCAGACAAATTTAACCCGGCCATTAAAAAAATGATGATTTCAGTTTCTAAACCTTCTGAGGTTAAAGTAAAGCTAATTATATGCTGATAGATCCTCTTCTTTTTTTGTTTTGATAAAAAAGTCATTTTATTCCATTGGAATGGAAATTTAGAATCATTGGTTTTAAAGGGAAAGTTTTGAATGTCTTTACAAATGCTGACAGAAATCAGAGAAATAAAAATTTCATTCAATCATTTTTTTCAGTTTTTTATTTACCATTATCTATTAAATAAGGGGAAAACCCAATGGAACGTGGTAAGAAAATATTTGATGAGGAGAAATAACTTGTATCGATAAATGCCTGAAAAACAATGCAAAAGCTCATATAAAGATTCTTATGGTAGCCATTCGGAAACCCGATTAAGAAAATGAGTTAGGAAGCCCAAAGCATGTTAGAAGGGATTTAAAAGCGTTAACCACTAGCCCTCAGTGTTTTATTCTTCGAGGAAATGTATTACTTGAGTATAAATAACAGGAATTTGAGCCAAAAAGTGTTCTAAAATAAGGACGAAATCTTAAGACAGAAATATAGAAAGCAATTCACGCTCAATATGCACGTGAGATAAATAAAAAAATTTCCTATATCACGTGACCCAATATTTTCTTGTCTGAAGCGTGAGAGAAATTGGTTGCTATATCCATTTATAAAAATAATCTCTACAATGATTACTGATATGTTACTGGTCTCCAATTCTATAATATGATATAGTAATTGAACGGCTAATTTATTAATCTCAGCCATAATGGTTTGCATAAATGATAGGAAAGCAAAACAATGAAGTGCAGTAAAGATTTTAAATAACTTCGATGAAATTTTTTCGATTTATACTGCTCCTTTCTTTAATTTTGGAAAATTTCCTGCTGAGTATGGGAAGGGATATTCTCTGTAAAATTTATTTTTATCCTGTGAAAACATGATGTTATTTTACTTAGGAGGTTTTGATGCCCCCGAATATTAGGCCCAAAAAATATTTTTACCTACTTTTATCAGAATTTATTTATCAATATGTATGCTTCTTTAAAAGTAAATGCATTTTTAAAAGTTTGACCTGATCTCACCAGTATTTCTATATTATTACGTATGTTCTGTGACAGTTTGTTTTTTAAATATTTTAACTCCTTTTACCAGTATTCCACAATTCTTCCTTGAATAGGATGCGTTTTGAAAAGGCTGACGTAGAAATATGACATCACATCTGTTATTTCATCTCAAAATCAGTCGTGCTCCAAAACTTTGTTTTCCAGGTAGAAAATTTGAAATTTTAAAAAATTATCATTATATAGATATGCATACAAAGATACGGGGTTAGAGACCGATAGAAAATCATAGTGATAATTTCAAACCAGTCTAAATTGGTTAAGATTTAAATTAATCAAGATAAATAATGACCTAAAAGTAATATTGTTCTCAAATGATAACTTGAAATTTGCGAAAGAATATTGCATTTCTTTATAAATTTGTCTGACATTTTCGAAAAATTATATTTTTAATTTATGTTATAGTTGTTTTATAAAAAACAATATAAAAATTTCTTGGTGATAATTTTAACGCTATTTAATTATTTTAACAAATCAACAAAGTTTCTGTTTTTAATAATTAAACAAAAAATAAGTAGTTTTACAAATGGCCATTCATATTTTTTTTAAATCACACTAATAAAATTAAGTCTTAATCAGAAATTGAATTAGTATTTTAACATTTAAAATATTAATTTTTTATGTTATCAAAATTAACCTTCAAATATATTTTCTTGAGCACATATTCTCTTTAAAATATCATTTTACATTTAATTTATCATTATTATACGCAGGAAAATCAAGTTTCTTCTTATATCTTAAAATTTAATTGACGTTTCCTTCGGATATAATATGTAATTTGGAGCTGCATTTGAGAATTAATAGGCACATAAATTAGATAATTTTCAATGTAATTTAATGTTAAATTTTATTGATGATAAAAAGAAAGCATGGAATATTATTTTAGAAAACTTCGAAATAATTTAATTGTTTTATTCTTTTTGAACCAATTATAAATTTATAACTATTTAACTATTATAAATAATCATTTACAAAAATAGATTTTTTTTGAAAAATTAAAGTAACATGAATATGTATTAGAAGTTTATTTAAATCCATTTTTAGAACGACGTGATTTAAAGAGAATAACATAATTGACTTTTAACCAGTTTGAGGTTTAATTGCGTTTTGAAGTAAATTGTGATATTTAAGAAGACATTTTTTGTTCAAATAATTAATTACATGCACTTCAGATTCGAAATTCTTATTTTCCAATTAATGGTTAAGACTCTTAGAGAGACGAACTGAAATGGTCTTAAATCGAATCTTAAAGAAAAGCTCAATATTAACGCATTTCAATTAGAGATTTAAATGCAGTAATGAATTAATAGAAATTAGAAACAATTTCATTTCATCTATCGTACTCCTTGAAAATTATTTAAGTTGCGAATTGTGAGAAGCTTTTAATTGAGCGCCATTAATTACATTTTAATACGCCATTTGTTTTGTTGAAAATAAAAATTAGATACGTCACTCAAAGCAAAATAGCACCCCCTTCAAGAATTAATGAGTAATTGTAACTTTTGATTTGTAAAAGATGTCACAAAATTAATGGAACATTTTAATTTTCCGTGATTTACCAAACTTTGTACAATAAATTGCTAGCAAACTTATTAAAAAAAGGCCATTTAATTGCTGATAGTTCTTGCTTAGAAAAATCGGAGTTTTACAAGATAGAATAGGGAGTTAAAGCAAGATTTGAACTAAATAAAAGAATCAATTTCCTCCCTTCAAATTACTGTAATTTTATTTAATTTTAAGGAACCTAAAATAGGGTTATGTAATCAACAACACATAGAGTAAATGATCTCTATTTCTTTGTTGGAACACATGTAATCTATTGTCGAAATTTTCAAAATCCAATTTGTATGTATGTTTCCTAAATTTGGTTGATTCAGCTTTCAAATTCCTACCTCAATGCACGTGTGCTTAATATTATTTATTAGGTTTGTTGATTTCACTTTTTATATTATTATGTCTGAATTTTTCACTCCTTAAAACTTTCAATTAGGTATATATTATATCAGCATGTTAATTTAAATTTTTTTTATAACTTATATTTTTTCTTATTATAATAACTTATATTATTCTCAATTATTACATGTCAATTTTGTTTAAAAGTTTATTTTTTATTGCTAGTGTTAAAACATGAGGTCTTTGTGCAAGACTTTCATCAGTTTGTTACCGTATATTATTTTATTTGTTATCGTCAATGTTTATGAATTAAACTTTGGTGATGATGATGTCGTGTCCGCTTTTTACCGCGGAAAGAGGGGTGCAGTAGCTTCTGAGAATATGAACCCCTGAGCACCCGAGGGCAGACTTCTAGCTCATATGAAGATGAAACACACACACATACGCTTGCACTGCCCCTTTTTACAGGGGGGCGCACATTCACTCATCTCACAGATAGCTCACAGAAGAACAACCATGCCCGAACCGGGACTCGAACCCGGGGCCTCCAGAACACGAGGCAGACGCGCTACCTCTGTGCCAGCAAGCCGGCATTAAACTTTGGTAAAGTTCAGATTTGATTTGGCATTTTATTTTAGTGTCTAAAATAAATGTATTTCAAGATTTAAATTGTTATTATTTATGTTTTTAATAAAATATAATTGATTTTTTTAAAATTTTTTCTTCATAGAATAAAATAATTAGAAGATTTTCATAAGAACCTTCAAGAAAATCAAATGGACATTTCCTCTTTTTTCAGCCGACTAAAAAAAAACATGTCATATACCATCTAATTAAGTTTGAATATTAAATACTAAAATTAATTTAATCATTGCGTTTTTGAGAATCTATATTTATATAAGTGAGAAAACAAACCCATAGTTTAGCAATTTGATAAATTTTCAAATTCGATACCAAATCTGTGAATTTATTTAAATATTTATAATTCTTTTTTGCATTTTTAATTTTAAATCATAAGTGGACAACACTCTCTAAATATATTTTTCCCAGAATTTGAAAGATTTTAACTAATTTATGATACTGTATACTAAATTTCAACTATCCAGCTCAAATCATTTTTAGACTATCACATTCATAGGCAGAAAGACAGGAAGATTTCTAAGTAATTATTCCTATAATAATAAATCTAATGGGATAAATAAGAAGATATATGTTTTAAATACGAAAAAAAAATATTCCAAATTAAAAATGTTAGTATAATAACCACATCATTTTTATTCAAAAATATAAACACATTTCAAATATTAATACATTTTATAAATTGAATTTTCTGCAGAAAATTTAATTTTATTCTCTAATATGCATGTCATGAAACAGCAAATTAGAAATGAAAACTTCTTTCTCTAAAGATTAAATTAAATTCCCCCCAATTACTCTAACATGCTTAAAATGTAACATTGTTTTATATTTTCTGCATTATTCTTGAGGTTTTAAAAATGCAAATGAGACGAAATACAGACAAAACAACCAATCTTCATTTTGCCTAGCGTGACGCAGACATAGTCATCTCCTTCAAAATAAATATGCTGTCTGGAATTCCCATCGAGTTCTATTCAAAATTGCTGACGGTACCTTTTCCAGCTAATTGAACGCAAGCGAAACTGGAGAAATAAACTTCTACAGACGAAAAAATCAAGCAGAGACAATTGTAGAATAGCTCTTTCTTCTAATGCTTCTATATGAGCAGTTTGGAAACATAATATTATGTTGGCGAGGACATTAAAATAATTTTACTTATGCGCAAACTAACCTATCTTTGCACAATTAATAATATTGAGAAAAAATATTAATCAATTCAGACGTCGCTGTTTATCAAAATATTATTAATTGCATTTTTAAAAATGACGTATTAAAAGAAAGTTCTAAGAAAAGGGAAATACTCGAAAATAAAACTAAAAAAAGTAGAATTATATAAAAATTATTTTGATTGCCTTAAATGAAATATATTATTTACATATAATATATTCAGGTATAAATATTTTTGGCATCCATATAATAAAACGTTGCGAATAAATAAGTTTCGAAGATATATCATCATATTAGACTTTCATATCGTAATATACTCGTATCGCATAATGTGTAGAAATTTATTCGCTGAAAACTTATATAATCAGTTATTTTAAATTTATTTTTCAAGCCTTTATAACTCTTTTATCCTTTTCAAACCTTCTAAATTCTGGAAAAATGCTAGACATTTAGCAACGTATGTATATATCATATCAATCAACTATTATATTATTGGAAGGATTTTTTTCAACGGTTATGTTCGGCTTTTCTATAAACTGACGTCATCTTCATATGGTGCTACTAATCCATGGTTTCTGATTTATTTTTAATTAATTAAATATTTCAAGTATCGAATCTAATTTATCGTGTGGGCTCTTCCTTAATTAAATAATATGGAAGATGGAAAAGAATAGAGAGAATATCGTGTGGTGCATTCAGTCTTTTTTCGCCTTTAATTATTTCCTTTTTAATTGTTAATGATTGTTTGTATTTTTATAACCGTATTTTCTAAATTTTAGCCGAGCTGTTTACAAATGGCTCTAAAAGAATCTGTAAATATCTCACAAATATCTGAATTAAATTTGAAAAGCAAACACCATTATATTCATCGTTTTTTGCAACATGTACAATGAATTTCTGAATATTCCGGTATTCGTGAATATGAGATTTAATCACTTGCTTTAACTAATTTTTTACTTTCAGCTATCATTTTATAAACAATATAAAAGTATAATATTTAAAATAGCTACCATGTTATTGCCTTCGAAAATCCTAGATAATCTTTTTTTTCCATGAAAAAAGTAAATTCCCTTAAAAAAGTATATATATATATATATATATATAT